>JABFPM010006474.1:0-10095 GCA_022817325.1 Idris sp. 1 HC-2018
AGGTACAATTTTCAAAACGCCGTAACTGAAAAAATGATCATTAAAAAATTGTGTTACATAGAAGGCAATTGTGCAGAATTGATCCGAGATTCAGAAAATGTTGTTTTACTATACGATTACATAATAACTTAAATAAATTAAAATTAAAAATATTCAGTCCACTATTTATGATAAATAATACGTAAAGTACAAATGTAGGGGGGAGTGCTCCAACAGTCGAACAAATCGAATAACTCGGAAATATCTTATAAAAATAATCTGAAAAAAATCAATACCATATTCCAATTTTGTCTCTAATTTAAAAGAAAAGTATCAAATTATGCTCTAAAAATAAATTTTTAGATATGTTATTATTATTTTTAATTTCAATTATTTTGTGGCTAAAGGATTTACTTTAACAATGCTTAGAAATAATGTCTTTGATATTACTATTTTTATGGTATTCCTATGACATTAATATTAATACTATTTCTATAATATTACTGATTTTTTATCTTTAATTGACAAACATTCGATTGTAGGAGACCTTCCTGTATTCATAATATTAATCCTCTTCATCATTTTCGACTTCGAAATAATCCAAAATTTCTTGTTCTCGAGTTCTAACTACATCAAAAAATTGTGGATCATTTCTGTATCTTCTGTGCAAATCACCAATATATTTAGAAATCCAGTACGTAACTTTTTTAACTCTCATACCCACGTTCGTAGCCTTGATTATCTCCAGATGTTTCTTAAAAACACCTATAAAAACAATTAAAATCATTGCTTCACTTACAAAAATTAAATATAATCATGTAATTAATTTAATGATTTACAACGACGGTTTGTATTTGAAATATTCAGTTCACGGGGTATTTACGGAACGAAACGCCAGGATAATTTTTTCTAACAAACATTAACTTTATTCATAAGTGATATTTTTCTTGTTATGTTGAGACATCAATTCTGATGTACACATAATTAGTGCTTCTCATATGTACGCATGTAAACCCATTTCGTAAAGGATTCAACATCCTTCCTCTAATGACGAAAAAAAACAAGGTCAATAATATCATTGAATATAATCATGTAATTTACAAATAAATTTATTTTTTGCTTTTAATAGTTACTGTGTAAAATTGATATAAATTTTATATAAATTGCGTGTTTGAGTTTCAAAAATATTTATATCTTCAAAATTAAATATTGAATATTAAATATTGAAAGATATGAGTAATAATTTTATTAATAAAATTATAGTTAAATTATGAAAACATTCCATAAATATTATACAAAATGGCCTAAAAATATTGATACAATATTTTGAAAGAGTTATTTTCAAACAAACATAATAATCATAAAAGAAAAATTTAAAATGTAAGCAAATAATCAATTGTTTTTACTTTTTATATGTTTCCTTTCACGCTTTGTCAGCTGTTCTCTTTCTCCCCACTGCGGATATTGGATAATCACACGTTTAAGATTAAGGCACTTATTTATCATCACCTTGTCACCAAATATTGCTTTAAGCAAACATCTTACGTATTGGCCATCTTTAGCTCCAGCGGTCAAGTTCCATACGTCCTGTCTTATCCAGATATTTCTTCCAAGATGAACCTATTTTGTTTAATATTGTAATACAATCCGCGTCAAAAAAAAAAAAAAAAAACCTATTTTCCAGAATTTTTTTTTCAAATTTAAATTAATGTAAATTAGCAACAAACCACCTAATTTAGTTCAGATCCAGATCAAATTAAATTTTAAAATATAAGCATTTTAATCCCATAACGATAAAATTTGAAAATTAACCCTTCACATGAATGAAGTGCTGTCAAATACATAAGATGACACAAATAAATACATTGGGTAAACTTTAATGAATAACAAATTTCTGATCAAATTTCATATAAAAAGATTATAAATTAACACATTTTTGATAGGCATAAGTAAATTTAAACAAAAAATAAGTTGTGTAATTTAAAATGTTTTCCTTGAATTTTATATTTATAAATAAGTTTAAAATAAGTTTTAAATAAAATTTTGTTTGTTTTCGACAGAATAAATGCATTTACACACACACACAAACTGTGACACACATAAACACACAAAAACAAATTTATTTTAAACTTATATATAAATGTAAAATTGAAGAAAAACATTGTAATTAAAACAAATTACTTTTTTCTTAACATTTACATGTCTGTCGAAGATGGGTTAATTTCACATCTTTTTGTATGCATTTTGTTAAGAAAAGGTTGAACTTTCAAAATCTGCAACATAAATCAGTATGTGATGATGAATCAAGTCGGTGTGATTCATTAAAGTTCACCAAATGTATCCATTTTTTTCATCTTATCTTTGAGAGTAGTTCATTCATTTGAAGGGTTAATTTTCAAAATTTATCGTTAAAAAATTAAAATGCTATGATTTCAAACTTTAATTTTGTCTAGGTATGAACGCAATTACGTGGTTTTTTGTTAATGTAAATTATTTAAAGTAAAGCATTCTAAATATTAGGTGGTAGATTTTTTTGACACGGACTGTATAATATGTAGTGAACGAATTCTCATTATGGCACGAGACCGCGTGAAATAACAATTATATACAAGATCTGTTATATAATGAAAGAAAAGTTGTTATATATATATAGGGAGGTCCATTTTAATTTATCAGAGGGAATATTTGAAAAACAAGGTGTTGGATTACAAAAAATGGGTAATGAAAATTTTTTGTTTCGATGGGGGACATCAAATAAAACCAATCTCAACCTCCCACCCTCACTCCCGGGGGCGGGTGTAACGATTAACTTTTGAATAGAAACATATTTTTCTTTGGAAATTCGGATTACCCAGGAAAAACTACATCGGTTTCAGTTACAATGAATGTAATTTTTACACTTTTGTTCTAAAGCAGCACGGATCAGCATGGGTGTGACGATGTAAATGTGTGTGTAATTACATGCTCGTTTTTTTGATAAATATCAAAAAAGATACAATAAATTAAAAAACATCCTATTGACAAATTAAAATAAACTTATTTTTTAACATTTTTTGATATATAAATAACGTAATAAATTATTCCTTGAATTATTTACGTCCGCACTGTCTCACTCTTTTCTATCGCTGTCTCTTTAAAATCGCTGCCATATTTTAAAAATGAGAGAGTTTGAGAAAGAAAGTATTAATCACAGATAACGCTATAATCATGCGAAATTAACACGTGTTAAAAAAGTTACAAATGGAATTAAGTCGGAAAATACATATCAGATGGAAACAATAAAAATAAACAGGTTAAATAATTTTTGAAGACCTATTCGATAACACCTATGTTGACCCTTTTGATTGTAAATCCTTTCCCACCCCCAGAGGGTCGGATTGGAATGAGAGTGAACATAGGTGTCATGGAACATGTCTTTAAATTATATTTCACACGTCTATTATTATCTGTTCGATCCGATGTGTATTTTTCGAGGTAATATCATTTTTAACATTTTTAGCACATGTTTATTCCTTACGTTAATAGCGCTTATTCAGATTAAAGTGACTTATTGTAAGTCAAACCGATGTAGTTATTCTCCAGGAATCTGAATCTACAATAAAAAATTTGTGCTCTTTTTTAAAATTTCACAGCTACTCCCACCCCCGCAAGTGGGGATAGGAGGTTGTGATAGGTATCATTGGATGTTCCTCATAAAGATGAACAATTTTCATTACCCACTCAGCAGTATGATGGTCTTTTCACCACGTTCTCTGCGTCAATAAAAAGAAGACAATTTTTTTGATCCAGCACGTTGTTTTCGAAAGAATCACTTCAATAGATTAAAATGAACCACCCTGTAAATTTTCCATGAGGAATATAATGTTAAAATTTTTTTAAAAAATAATATATTACTTAAGAGGTATTGGAATACACACAATGCAGTTTTCTAATTATTATTATTGTTTATGGTAGAAAATTAAAAGAAGGAATTTGTACCGTTGTAGAAGATTGATAATTTAGTACACAATTATAATTACAATTTTAACTTAATATATAGACTGGTAAAAAAGTTACATTAATTTTTATAAATGTTACAAATGTGCATATTATTAGCATATCGGATAAACACATTTTTAATTTAGAAATTAATTGCACTATTGCACTATTTTAGTGTCATTATTTTGAAACAAAAACTTCCTGTACTTAATATTTTTCACACAGTCTCGTCAAGCAAGATAATCTATAGCATTTCTCTAAAATCATTTACTCACTTTGTTATCACGCGTGCTTAACAGTCCATAACGTAACACTGGAAAATAAAAAAAGTATTACATTACACGGTTGGGTGTCAATTCTCCCCAGCTTTTTTTCCCGGATCTATTTTTCCCCACATATTCTTTGTCCCCCGCATATATTTCCCCACATATTCTTTGTCCCCCGCATATATTTCCCCACATATTCTTTGCCCCCCCCCCGCATATTTGAAAACTATTCAAATTCAAATTAAAAAAAACACCTGCTCTGTGGAATGTGCATGATTCTGTCCAAGAAAATTTGAGCCGTACTAACAATTTATCGGAAGGATGGCACAATCGCTTCTGCGTAGTTGTAGGAAAATCGCATCCTAGTATTTATAACTTTATTAAGGAAATTCAGAAAGAGCAGGGTGATACTGAGGCTATGCAGAGAGAACTACGTACAGGTCATGAAGTCAAGAAACCAAAATTACTGACAGAGCAGAAAAAGGAAGAAAGAATACAAAAAATAGTTGGACGGTATAATGAAATGAAAGAAAATGAACAAGTGTTGCAGTACCTTACTGACGTTGGACATAATATCCATTTTTAATACTTTTTTATATGTTTTAATAAATTATGACATATGAGCAAGTGGTATTTTTTTGGGCGTGGGGAAAAATGTTTCAGGGGAAAAAGTATGTCGGGGATAAATAGGTGGGGAGAAATGGAACGGGGAAATCTGGCCGGGGAAGAATGACCCCCTACCAAAACAAAACATATTCGTATTTAATTAAATGTAGATTAAGATTTGTAAAAACAATTTATAATAATAAAAATTTTAACGTAAAATTAAAGGTTGTATTAAAAAATAACTTTTATAATTGAAACTTCAAAATAGATGTATTTCATAAGTAAATATGATCTATATATAGATTATATATAGGGTCAATAAAAAGTCCCGGAACGGTAAAATATCTCGAGAAATACACATCGTATCGGAAAATGAAAAAATACGTATAAAATATTTTTTAAAAATGTATCCAATGATACCAAACTTGACCCCCTACCCCCGTCCCTGGAGGGTGGGGCGGGTGGCAACTTTGAAATCTTAAATAGGAACCCCCATTTTTTATTGCAGATTCAGATTCCTGAGAAAATTCTACATAAGTTTGACCTACTAGAAAAGTCTTTTTGGTCACAGATGGCGCTGTTTTCGTAAAAAATAAACATGCATAAAACATGTGAAAAATAGGAATAACTCGAACAATTCCCGTCGGATCAAAAAAATAAAATTAGATGTGTGAAATATTTTGTTAAGACCTATCCAATGACACCTATTTTGACCTTTTCAAAGTTACCTCTCTTCCCATCCCCAGGGGGTGGAAGCAGAATGTGGTCAAGATAGGTGTCATTGGATAGGTCTTAACAAAATATTTGGCACGTCTATTTTTATTTTTTTGATCTGAAGTGTATTTCTTCAGATATTCCCCCGTTCCGGGACTTTTTATTCACCCTGTATAATCAATTGAAACAAATGTTCAACCATAATGTCTAAAACAGGCAAATTAAATCGATTTTTTTCACAGTTTAAAGAATAAATTATTGGTTTTCTTTTAAACAAGATAATAGTTCTTAGTACACACTTGAAAAAAGTTACAACAAAAGTTTAAAAAATCACAATTTAAAATTAATTATTAATAATTATTGAAATGAAATGCTATATTTTAGAACTTTCTGGTATTACAATACTAAACCGATTGGCTCCTAATTTTTTTATGTAACAAGAGCACATAAACGGCTGTTTTACTCCCTATTTTGAGTGAAACGGAGTTTTACTCTCTGCTAATAGAAATATAGTGTTTTCTTTCCTAGAGCAATGATTTTTTTTTCAAAATTTGTAATCTTTTATTCCCTCGTAAATTTTTTTGCTCCCGCTTTGCCGTAGCTGCATCTAGCGTAACTGTATAAAACTTACAACGCGCCAACGAAATCAGTAAACGCAACCAACAATCACGTTTGTCACAAACTATCTTTACATAAACATAAAGAAAATATTGTTAAGATTTTAACTAAAAAAGTTATCTTGAATTTTTAAAATATATACTCAAAATGAAGAAAAATAAAAAATTATGCACCATCACATTATTTTTTACATTTGTATGAACATTTAAAAACAAATTATAAGCAAATTGATCAATATTTGTATTACCAGAAAATTTTAAATTATATACACACATAAAAAATAAAATTCCTTTAAAATTACAATTAAAATATTACTTATACATTTCTGAACACTGTCAGCATTTTAAAAATGATATATTTAATACTATTTATTATGAATCCATAACAAATGAAATTGTATGCATTTAACCAATTCAGGCTGAATCATCAGAAATCGTCTATTCTCATTTTCTTTATTGATGCACCGTGAATTAAATAATAGAGCTTTGATTTAAAATCGTCTTCATTTTACTACCATAAATATTGAATAACTGTGTGCGCAATATATGTACAAAAAATTGTTTTTAAGAAGGAATAAGACGCCATGCCTGAATTAGATAAATTACGAAAATATTCAATAAAATTTTTTACCTTGTTGTTGAAACTGATTTCCATCATTATCATTTTCATTGTTTAAATTACCTAAACAGAAAAGGAAATTTTATGTTAAATTTTTTTTTCAATAATAATATAAATAAAATAAATAAAAATCCTTAACCTTCATCATTGTTGTTATCCTCATGTTCCATATTATTATTGCCGTTATTTTCGCCATTAGCAATGCCATCTCCATTACCTGTAAGAAATATATATGAGAATATTTTACTTTAAAAACCAATTCAAATATTGAATAAATAAGTTTCTATTAGTAAAATTATTCACCTCAAGTAAATTTGTAAAAAAAATTTTTTTCCAATATCACCTTTTATTCTGAAATTAATTTTCCAATTAATTTGTAAAAAAAAAAAAAAATATATAAAAAAATAACATTACTTATTGTGAAATGGAAATAAAATTTTGGTAAAATATTCTAGTAAATAATCTAATAAAGTGCTTATGTTTAAAGAAAACTAATATTAAGAATTATAAGTTTCACAGTTATATATTTTAAAATGACTTGTTCAGTATAGTATAAACATGCTTGCAAAAAATAGAACATGTCATAATGTTATTATATAAAATTAATTTTTTAAACAAATTCAATAAATATGAGTTAAAAAAATTAATATTTACTAAATATGACATGGAAATTGGCAGCTAATAGCTCAGCGGACGATTGGTGAAAACTAAAAAAATAAAGTTTTCCAGGCTAAGAAAATAAAATAAATAGATAAGAAAATTATTTTATCAATTTCTTATATTTTTCTTATCCCTTCATTGTATTATCTTACTCTTAGAAATTCTACTTTTTTAGAAATACACAATCGGCCGCTGAGCTATCGGCTGCCAGTTTTCACTTCATTTGCTGAATTTATATTAAATGTACAGTAAGTTATGTGACAAAACACATAAATGTATGTTCCAAAAATCATAGATAACAATTATCCTTCCATTATCCTTCTATAACATAACTACAAAAAATATAATTATAAAATATAGGTTTATTAAAGTGATAAAAAATATTAAATTACTAATAAGTCATTTTATTTTTAAAAAAGGTAAGACATGATTATAATATAAATTCAAATGATTACACTCTTTAAAAAAATTAACGAATAACCTAAAATTTCCGAAAAATTATACGATTTCAAAAAAATTAAAAGAAATATTGAATCTTCTACTTGAAGGTAAATTTATTTAATATTGCCATCAGATGGCATTGCATATTTAATTTAACTCATAATAAACAATTTAATAAATGATTTTCTTTGAAATTTTGTTATTTAAATTTTATTGTAAAAGTCTACTTTGATTTATTAATTTTAACTATTTTTATTTTAAAAAATGGAAATTTGGTTTTTTTAAATCAATTCTGCCGTTTTAAAAAGGTAATTTACATGAAATTAAAAGATACTTGCATTAAGAAAAATTATCCTTTTTAGAGAAAATGACGTCAGTTATCATAAATAAATCATTGTTTATCGTAATAAAAATTTTTGTTATAGAAATTGTGGAACAAAATGTTGTATTCAAAAATCTGCCTTTTGTTTTTTGATTAGCATTAAATTTATCAAGAAAAAAAAATTTATTAGTTCAAATACGAAATTTGTAATTAAAAATGCAATATTTTATTACATGGCTGTGGCTTTCTCAATTTTGATCAGATTGTGCCGAATTTATTTATTTCATTGCTCAAAATATTGCTTTATATGAAATTGATAGAAAATTCGTTCTTAAGGTGATATATGAATGCTAGAGTCACGGAGTTTTGTTTTAATAAATTATATTTTAAAAAAACACAAAATTAAAAATCTGGCACAATAGATACCTTTTTGCCATTGAAAGGAATCCAAATCAATTTTGAAAATTGTATTTTATAATTAATTGTTTGCTAACTTTTGGAACAAAATTTTGAGATGGAAAACGGTTTTCTCTTAAAATATTGAAAATTTTATCTGCATATAAATAAATTTAATCAAGTTGAAATTTAATCTTTTTTAATTATTAATACTTCATAAATTGTTTATAATAACAATTGTTTTAAGTAATTTGAATCTGATTTTTCTAATAATCCAAACATAATTGTTATTGACTTTCTTCATTGTATTTACATTATATTGAATTACATATTCAATCAACAGTATCCCCATATATTCAATGAAAAAGTCATAGAATCTTTTTGTTACCTGTATCGTCATCAGATTCGGAATCATCTCTGAAAAGTTGTCTTCTAGGTTCCCTTCTGTTTGCAATTGGTCTTCTACCCGTACTATTATTGCCTGTCGTCTATGATAATTAAATCAAAATTACATTATGCTTCAAAAATATAAGAAAAAAAAATTATATATATAATATAATTAACTGAAAAATCTTGTAACGTATTAATTTAAAATCCTTTAAAGTTACATATTATTCCTGTAATTTTAAATTATATTCCGTACTTAAGTGTCAACATGATGAAGCTTCAGGATTGTGTTTAGACTTATAAAAAATTAAAACAATAAACTTTTAACTCCGTGGGTACCAGGAAAAACCGATTAAGTCCCCTTTAGCATATCTCGAGAAAAATAGGTTTTAAAATTTTTAAAAAACAAATTATAATTACGGGGCTGAGAGTGATTATTTGTATACCCAGAAAAGACATACTTTTCAAAAATTTTTTGACATTGCTTGACACGTAATATCAAACATAAGGTGCACTTATCCAGTTTTCCGGGAATTAGTGGAATTTTCCGGTTTTTCCAGGAATTATTTGAAAATCGAATTTTTGGCATTTTTTAAGATATAATACCACAGAAAGACTTTAGATTCTCCATGTAATTGTTAACAAAGTCTGCATGGTCACAACAAATTTTAATAAGCCAGTTCTGGGCTACAGCGCTCTGAACATAGCGTAGGGGAGAGGCTTCAGCTCTGAGACACTTTTTATATATTTTTATCCTCACAAAAAAAAGTTTTCATTAATTTAAATATATACACCTCAAACCTGCAACATTTCTTTAGTTACAAATATTTTTTACTTTGATAAATTATTATGTTAACATATTGAAATATAATCTGAAAAACGATTAACAGACATAAAATTGATTTAATACGTTATGATAACATAAAATATTGCTTGTATACACATCCACATTAACACATTCACAGTGACTGTGAATGTGTATGTGTGAATGTGTATGTGTGAATGTGTATGTGTGAATGTGTATGTGTGAATGTGTATGTGTGAATGTGTATGTGTGAATGTGTATGTGTGAATGTGTATGTGTGAATGTGTATGTGTGAATGTGTATGT
>JABFPM010006475.1:0-10095 GCA_022817325.1 Idris sp. 1 HC-2018
TGAACGACCCCTTATTAATTAGATGAAATGTTGTTATTAACAGCTGCAATTTAATTTTTTATGTATTATTTTGTTTATGTTTTTCTAATCAGTGAATTTTTTTTCATAATTCTTTACTCATATTATTAAACAAAGTTTGAAGCAACTTATAAATTATTAACCAAAATATGTCGTCTAATTAGTAGAACAAGTGCATTTATATCCTCAATCTTAAAACTCAAATAAACCAGTATAAACATTTCTCGAGACAGAAGTTCAAGTGCTTGTGATGTTTGCTGACTCAAAGATTTAGAGCTAAATAAGTTCATTACAGTGCTCCAAGGCACTTTGAAATAAGTAAATTCAAGTTATATTAATGATTGAAATGAATGTTAAATATTTATTTGTGATATTAAAAATACTAAAATTATTTTTATTTAACTTATGACATTAATTCATACAATTTAAAACTTTTGCCAAGTAACTGCCAATGGTCTAAGTTAGTATTTACTTTCATTCAAATACTTGAAAACTTGTTTCGGTTCACAAAACATTCTTTTAAATCAATAAATTGTTTTGTTGATTTGACAAAGCATTTTATTGAATGAAAAATTGTTAATTGGCAAATTAGCATGAATTCTTTTCAAATAAATATTATTTAACCTTTTTTTTAATGTAGAACTTTATTTTATTTGAATATATTTTTTTCTCACATTTCATTTTTGTAGTTAATTAATGCACATAAAAATGTATTAATAAATACATCCTTTTTCAATTAAATATTTAATAATAAAAAAATTTTTTTTTTCTTATACAGTGATAAGTAAAATGAACAAAAGTATGAAATTACAATGGCAGAGAAATTTTATCGTGAAAAATAATGTTTTTTTAACTTTTCACTCTCGCAAATGAAAACAGTTTTTTTTAAACACGCATGCGTCGCTATTACGAAGTTCCTATTGAAATTAATGTTGGTTTGCGAATCATCAACTCGAAAAGTATATTCATAAATGATTTATGACTGTCCCATTGTGAATTCAAAATTTATATTTTCTTCTATTGAAATTGGTTTATCTTTTCATGTTTATTTCACAATATTCGTATCATAGAAAATAGTAATAAAGTGTTAATACTTCTTAATGAGAAAGTTTGTGGAAAAATATTTTTACGATTAAATCTTTGATCATCGAGTTGTCTAATACGTTAAATATCCAAAATATAATTTATTCCAATTCAAATTTTGTAATTCTGAAAATAAATTATATTCAAAGGATCAAACTTGTAAAAGTATTGTCTATAGAAAGCTGTATTCTATAAGGAATCAAAGTTTATGATTGAGTTTTTGTAAAGTTGTGAGAAATTTAAACTTTTAATTTAATTAAATGCTGTACAAGGGGTAGTTTTGTACCTATAAAAATAAGTTTTCTGATTACGTAAAGTGGTGTTACATGTTCGTGTTACATGTCATAACGATTTCATTTTGCTATTAAGTTATATGTAGCGAATAATTATTTCTTTTCATAAGAAAAAATAATTTGAAACAAAATAAATTGCTCTAATTAATTTTCTTACTGCTTGTAAAGATAAAAAAATACCTTCAAAGAAGAAAATAATAATATATTAAGTTCAATTGTTTTAATAACAAAAACATAGAAGTACAATAGTATCAATTGCGTTTGTCGTACAATTAATGATTTTTATTGAACCCATAAACTTCATTATTGTTTTAGTAATTCTCTTTACTTAAATATAAATCGTTATTTTTTCGTGTAAAAATCTTTTATTTTTAGTTTTAATCAACGAAAAAGTGATATTTTAATTCAGTTCCATAAAATGATACAAGAAAACAATTGGCACAACAGTTAATAAATAACATATAATCAGAGTTAATGAAAACAAATTTTATAAAATCATAGTAAATCAAAAAATCAGTCATTGTGATTCTTATTTTATTTTATAAAATACACTTGCAGTAAAACTCAATCGACAATTAACCATCCACTTCCATATTCATTAGAGACTATCCTATCCTATTTTATATAAATCAGGTCGTTAGGGTTTATTTCTTTCTGCGTTAATTGATAATTAACATGTATTTGTCAAAGCACACAAATACATCAGTATTATTTTATGCATACAATTACATTTTATTTCAATTATGCATTGTTGTGAATGCCGCATTCAGAGTAATTTCAATTAACTATTTTGTACACTAATTTAGCTTTTAATTAAAAAATCAGTTTACATTCAGCTTTTGTAACTATATTATTCTTTTTATTAATTACCTGTTACATTTTTATAATATTTGTGTATCAAAATTAATTTAGTTATTCAAAATTATTAATGAACTTTAAAATTTACAGTTTACTAGATGAGTGATCGCGCCCTCTGGGCGCGATGTTTCTGACTTCTTAATTTATTATTGAAAATGTCAAAATGTATTGTTGTACATCGAAAAATGCAAATAATTGTTAAATTATACTTGTAGACTCTAATTACGTATCTAAAAATAACAAGGATTTTATTCTTGCAGGTGATGAAATATTATTTTGCTTCCTTAAAAAGCATTTTTGTCCACTAAATGCGATAAGAATTATTCCATAAATTATGTCATAATTAGATGAATAACAGTAGTTTTCAAATCATTCTGGTATGATCAAAGATATTTGCTTATTATTTTTTTTATGATTTCATAAAAATGTTAACTGTTTTGTCACTATTTCCAAATATATAATTAAAATTTAAGCTTTATTTTAACATAATTTTTTTTTCTTAACAAAATTTATATTTAATACTGCCGAAATATGATACCCCCCCCCCTCTTCTCGTCCTTTTTTCCACCAAGTTTAGACTTCATTTCGATGATTCGATTTTAATATTCAATGTTGTTCACGAAGTACATGCACAAAAATTGCTCCTGCCCGTCTTTTTCATTGTACATTACGTTATTAAAAATTTCACCTCCCCCCCTTTCCCTGTTTTTTTTAAATTCAACTTCTTTTCTACTCTACAGAAAACAAGCAATAATTTTTCTGAACAAATTTTAACTTAAACAAAATGAATAAGTATTTGAAATAATGTAATTATTTGCAATATATGTAATTGTATTTATAAATTAAATTTTAAATGTTTTTTAATCATCAACTTTTTCTTTTTAAATTTAAATATTTTAAAAGAAAAGATACTTTATTTAAAATACCTATTAGAATAAAATTAAAATACAAATTTAATGGGGTTTTTTCATAATACGTATTTTTATATATAAATACCCCACCCCTTCCCAAAAAAAGACTTAAATGAAAATTAACTTATTTGAGATCACGAAAATAGGCTTTTTGTAAGTAAAACGACATGTATTAATTTATAAAAATTAAAGTCGAAATGCATTATAATACATAATGTATATTTTTCTTATTTAATTCTTGTTTTGTAATTATTTAAAAAAAAAATTATAAATCATATTATTAAATCTATCATTATCTCTTTTTTTTAACAACAATAATGAAGTGAGTTGAAGTACAGATTAGAATAAGTTGCGCGCGCATTTTCTATGACAGAAGCTAACTTCACTCTGTGCTGGCGATTATAAGAATATAGATATTTTTGAAACAAAAAAATTACAAAAAACTTGCTCCAAAGATAAGTTAAAGTTTACTTGCAATTTTTTATGTAGTAATAAACAAAAATCTTAATTTTAAGTTTTATTTCACACTAATTAGATTGGATGTTACAACTTTGGCAGAATCTTAAGATAGTATTATCTTCAGTTATCTGATGATAAATTGTGTAAGAAGAACTTAAATAATCAGTCTTGTTAATTATACAAAAACTTTGTAACCTGTAAAAAGACAAACCTCATCTTTTCATGGATAATTATGCCTTACTGCATTTTAGATCATTTTCGTTGATGATATTGCTCTATAGATTAAAAGCAAGAGTATTATGCGATTTCGAAGAACTGTTTAAAGACACTAATAAGATTCGGGATCGCATTAAGCTTTAATGATCGTATTAAACTTTTTTTGATGAACCTTTAAGAAGGGATAAAAAATTATTTGAAAGAAAGCAACGAAGTATTGATTTTAATCATTTACACTGATTTGTTTTGTTAGCAATTTTATTTATCTAAAATAGATTTTTCTTGAGAAATGTATATTTTCTGTAAATGATATTTCAAGAAATTGACATTTGTAAATCAAAATTCACCAGTTTTAATTGAATCATGCGATTAAATGTCAGGAATAAAATTTTGTTTGAAACAGTTGATGCCATTTAAACTAACTAAATAGTTATTAAAAAAATAATCAACTTGAGGTTTTATTTTATTCTGTAAATTTGTTTCTTTCAAAAACAATTAAAATAGTTTTTATCTAGTTATAACTTTCCGAGAGATTTTCCATTTCCAATGTAATGAAATGTTACCGAATAATGAATTTATGTCTAACGTGGACTGAAATGTCACGTAACAAAATTTATCATTAGTAATGAAGAAAATTATGATCTTTGAAATTCAATCTACAGAGATGAAAAAATGACTTGTGAAATTGCATAAAATTAGATTTTAATTTGATTTTCAGATTTAACTATTATACATTTTTTTCTGAGAAAATTCTATCTAACAAAAGTAATACAGATATAATTTATATCTATTTTTATAAAAAAAATAGCAGTATTAACATTTGAAATTTATTTCACGTTAAAGTATTATTTTTCTTGTATTCATTAGATTTAGCGTGCAGCAGGTAATATGAGTACAAAGTATTTTTTGTTATTTTTGAATACAACAGCTTGTTAAGATCGCTTAAGAGCTCTAATTTACTCGTTTAAAAAAAGGATTTCATAATTAGATTCAATTGTGCTTTTTTATTCTGAAGAGTTTTCGTCATACTGAAAATCTTGTATATGTTATTTAATTTTGTAAAAATTCATTGCCTGTTTTTCGAGAAAATTAAATAATTCTATATTAAAATTTTGAACTTAATATAAAGAAACATTTTTTAAGTTTCGAAAAAAAATATTATATTTAATAATTATTGGTTCAATAAAAAAACTCGAACGTTAATTTCAAAGATGTGAACATAAAAGCTCTACTGTAAGGTATTGGGGCATAATTTAATATTATTTGCGTTCACTTTGTACAGCCATAAAAGTCTTGGAAAAAAATTAATTTTACAAGTTGCCGTAATCTTTTTATCATGAAAATGTCTATGCCTTTCTAAGACTTATAGAATTAATGTTTGTCATTTGTTCAATAAATGTTATGGCCTCAACAGAGACTTTTCTTTTTTTATGATTAAAATAAAGTTTTCGTAGGTTAAATAGATTGTCAAGTTTACGTCAGTGAATAATTAAGTTGTAGACAGTTTATACACAAAAAAGTGATGCAAGGGATTGTTTGTAACTTTGATAGTTTGAATCAAGTTTTTAAAAATTAAAAATGGTTAAATAAAATTTTATTTTGTAATAAATGAAAATGTCTTGGATATATTATGTTACATCCAAGAAGAACGTATTAATTAATAATTTGGGCATATTACACTTCAAGTACTCTCAAGAAATCTTGTAATGCGTACTATCTTCAAAACGGTTGCCAATGTCTTAAAAGGAATCCCTGGATGTCCTAACATGAGCTTTTAAGCTCTTAAGATGACAGCGTAGATTCTCTCTTAAATGACTTCGTCTTTATTTCGAATTAGCGAAAGCATTTCAACTTTACCTAATCAGTATGAAGATAAAATGAGATAAAAAGAAACGTTACAAAATAAAAAAAACTTCTATTACGTTAATGTAACCAAAAATTTGCAATAGAAATTGAAATTTCCTAATCGTAGGTATACACAATTTTACAAATGTATAATTCTTTTTAAATTTTATTAAGAAATTGAGTAAGAAAATTTTTTTAAACAAAGAATGTTTGAATTGCAAAGTAGTTGAATAATTTCTTGAATATTAAGAAAGAATATTTGAAATTGGTTTTCATGTACTTTTCAAATTGAAAAAGTAAAATTTATTCATTATTCATTAACAATCGTTGAATTAAACAGCTAAAGATTTCATGAAATCTACCCTCATGAAAGGATAATCCTTATTTTTTTGTTTATTATTTATCGATTATTTTTCTTCGACTACTTCTTCAGCTAAGAGGAATTGCAAACGAGGTTTTCATAGAATTTGAAAAATGATGGATGTGACCTCCGCATTGTTGGAGGAAATTTCATTAAAGTATTCTTGATTCTCTCTCGGATTGTCGAGGTAGGACCGATGGTCAATCACTATGTGCTCAAAGGTAAAGGTTATATGATTCGTACAAGCGGAATTTCTTCGACAGATCTTGACCTGATTTGAACATTATCTCGATCAGTATAAACCGTGGTTGATTGACATCTATTTATTGGTTATAATTTACCATACGTATGAAAATGTTATTTTATCTTTATCTTAATTTTTCGAATTATGATAGATTAGAAAATTGTTTTACTAAACTGCCTAAAAATATTGTTATAAATTTCAGGCAGAACAAAAACTCTTTGGTAAAGTTCTTTCAAATTTTAAAATATGTAATAACAATTTTTTACCCAAGTTTTTAATCACGCCAACTTGATTTTTTAACAGAAAATGCGCTCCAGTTAAAACTGAAAGTGCTTAATTTTTTTTTCTTGTGCAAATGAATACTTCAATTTACTCTTTTGTTAAAATTACAATCTTTAATAAATACAAAAAAGTTTAAAAAATTGTGTTATTCTTGAAGTTCTTAAAATTACGTAAGTTGAATTCTAATGTATAATATTTATAATGATAATTTTATGCTCTGCAAAAACTTTACACTATTGTAAAATTTTTTTTTATATATCCTTAAACATTTTTGTAAACATGGGTTATTCAATGAACAAATGTAAAGTTATTGTATATGTTTGAAGAATGTATACCGCAACAGTTTGTTTTGTGTTTGCATAATGGTCACATATTATTGGATGTTTGCCAAAGTTCGTACCTAAATGCCTAGTCGAGAAGTAGGATGATACGGGAAATTGAAGTTCTGGAAGCGTTATTTCAAGACCAGTTTCACGTGTCATAGATAATTATGCAAAATTCAATTATTTATTGAGATTGATCAAGTTTGTTAATATTCGTGAATTTCTGCAAGAAATGTAGCTAATCTTCAATGTAATCAGTTAACAGAGTGCACAAATAGTTCGATTATGACAATTTTTTTCTTATAAATTTACTTCTGAATTAAATAAACAGATTTGAATAATTTATGTGAAAAAAAAAAATAAATAGAATACATACAGCACTGTTTAAAATTTTAAAAATTTTGCCAATGTTTAAAATTTCCATTTACTTCACATTGAAATAACTTCGTCATTTCGGCAGATAATTGCAAATAATTTTTTTTGTTTGAAAGATTGAGAATTTAGCTTTTAAAATAAATTTTAAAGTTTTTTAATTTCATTCGTTGTGTTGTTTATATTATAAATCATTTATGTTTCACTTTTTAAAAATTGTTTTAGTCTTGGACTGCAATTGAAGTAGTCTAATTGCTACACACAAAGGTTATTTTTTTCAATGATGTTTATTTAAACAATTTTTTTTATTTGTTCAAAAAATATAAATTATGTATAGCTAAAAGTGTTTGTATTAAATTTCATTATTTAAAGCATTTAGTTTAAAATAGATTATTATGTTGATTATTAATTTATTTATTTTCTATGCTTTTCAGCAGAGTATACTGTATGATGAGGATCAGAGACAAGCTGGAGCCGAGTACCTAAAATAGAAAAAAATTACTGTTGCTAAACATCCTGGCCAGGAGCAAAGACGTCGTAAGGAAATGTCATGAAATAGCTGCGACGTGAATCTTCGTGGGAGACGAGCAGATGTGAATCCTGTTCGAGCAGACATAAACTGTCAACAATCAAAGTGTCAGTTATAATCGACATAAAGTAGAAATTGGCGTTCAATAGCCCAGTGGCGTAATCACTAATACCAAAAAATAAAAGTTTTTTAGAGTAAGAAAACAGCAAAATAAGTAAGAAAAACAATTTAACATTATCTTACTCATTACCTTTGTTTTCTTTTCCTGGGAAACTTTAATTTGTTTATACTAGTGATGAATAGGCCGCTGGACTATCGGTCACTTGTTTCCACTTCATGTCACAGACGATTGTGTGAGTTACTTGCTGCCAAATTAGTAGAGTTTCAAAATGTTTAAAAAACAAAGGACACACGTTGTGTCACATCCTGCGGAGCTTTGCCGTATGTAAAATGTGCTAAGGTCATTCCTGAGCTTCTTGCAAACGTCTGTCATCCCTAGACTTATGATATTAATTCTTTGGTGGAGAGAGGTGGTAATCCGGAAGGGTGAGTTAATCTTTATCTAATAAGCCACGGGATCAAACTAGCATCAACTTCAATTTTGAGTTAAGGAAAGCATCTGGCTGCCAAACGAAGCTAGCTTATCTCGTTGAGCTGTCATCGAGTTTCTTTAAGCTTAGCCAAAAGTCATAAGCTTCATTACATAGATCAACATTATTTAGAAAATTCGACAAACCCATTGACTTGATATTATATTAAATAATATTTTTATGTATTTTTACTTTAATATTTTCACTGTGTAAGTTGCTTTGAAGCAGCATATTTAACCCATTTATTGGAAACCGCTCCCCCACTCATTCAATATGGCCGCTGTCTGACAGAGAAAGCGAGAGGAAAAAGCGCGACAGAAATATGGCGGAACAGGGTCGTAATAATTTTGAGCCTGGTGTTGCAATTTAAGAAAATGTGATAAACTCGAGGTCGTTTTGGCGACACAATATCAGAATCAATAGGTACCTTTTTTATATTTTTTTTATTCGTCGGTTTTTTGCAAATATTTTCCTGCAAAACACCATATCGTTTGGCAGATACATCGTCAGAAGCACTGTGTTTTCGTTTTGCAGATTTCTGCTTATTAACTTTTGACACTTTTGATTTACCTGGAGATCCATTGTTTACATTATTTTTGTCGATTTTGCCTCTTTGTGCAATTTTTTTCTTTTTGTAATCATTTCCTTTGGTAGCTCCATTTTTTGTTCACATTTTTCTTTTCAAAACTTAACCTAACATACTAGATTAAAACAAGTTAGAAAACAGGTATTAATTTTTTGTTTTCAATTAATTATTCGTTTCTCTTAAATAAAATGATTACGCGTTAAATATAATTACTTGAATAGTCCGAGTTTATCAAAGCCTAGTTCTACAGGGTCTCGTCTTGCACTCGACAATTGAGCTTGCTACATCGCCGAGAAAGTATCATGTGATCACGCACACAATCACATTTCGCCCATCCGCGCAATCTGATTGGTCACACTGACACTCATGCAGTTTCGTGCTGCTTTCCAACGAAAGTGTTAGTTTCCTTTTTTTCATTTAAAACAATATAGTGACCGTTTCTTTAATTTTTGCATCTTAGTCAGGGATAAATAGACTTCTTAAGACTTTTGTTAATATTTTTACCCATTTTAATATAAAATATTATAAAATATAGTCAAAAAATCATTTTTAACATTTTTGTATTATGTAAACAAATCAATTTTTGAATTCTTTACTAAAAAATGAATTTTCTATCTAGAAAAAAGTCTGTATTGAAAAGGTTAATAAATTACATTGTATGTTCTAAATGATTTTTTTGTGAATGTTAACTTATTCGTATTTATTTATATATAAAATGAAAAAATGGTTTTCGATACTCAAATAACATGTTGTTGGAACTAAATTTGTTAAATCTTGTAACTCTAAGCCCTAATAACACATTTTGAATGTTTGATCAAATGTTTAAAATGTGTTATTAGGGAAGAAGGCTAAAATAATTGTAAGCCGAAATGTAATGTAAATCTAACGAAAAAATAAATATACATTATTTATAAAAAAAATTTTACGTTTATCACTGAAAAAAAAACAAGATATAATACCGTAAGATTGTGTTGCGGAATAATAACTTAGAAATTTCAATTTATAATGCCCTAAATTTCTAGTTTTATAAGTGGAAATGTAATTGCCGGATAAAAGACTCAAACTGAAGATATTATGCCTTTATATTCAGTTTTTATTCCTCATATTTCGACTTTTTAAAAAGTG
>JABFPM010006476.1:0-10094 GCA_022817325.1 Idris sp. 1 HC-2018
TTTAACATTGTTGTAAATTGTGATTTTTAAAAGAAATAAAAAAAAATATAAAAGATCACTGAAACAATTAGTACAAAATAGTTGCCTAAAATAAAGAGTAACTACTTTTTTGTTTAAGGGATTTTTTGCTAAAATGAAATAAACGGTAGAATTGCTCATATATATATATATATATATACGCCCTAATTCTCTGTGTTTGAGTTGAATATTAGAAACAATATCTCTACAGTCAACTTGTCCAGAAACAATATTGTTCCAAAATTAGGTTAAACTCTCTCGTTTAAAACATCAAAAAATGAAAGTGTAATTTTCCTACAAAAAAACATTTACGTCAAATGTAAATGCCAATAAATCAAATGAACAAAGATGGAAAAAAACATGTTTTTAAAAAAAACAGTAGGTAAATTGTATTTATGAGCAATTTTAAAAATATTTACCCGCTTCGCCCTGATATTGGCTTTAAAGCGGTCAATAAAGGCATTACAAGAGGCTTGCAAAATTGTTGCTAAATGGAATTTAAATACATACAAATAAATCATGAGTTCGACTCCCCGGCCATAGGAATTTTTATACTTTGAAAAATGCTAAAGTATTTTTTAAAGAGAAAACACTTTAAAATTAACGTAATAAATAATACAAATAAAATATTGGTTTATTTTTTGTTTTTTAATGAAAAAAAGTTTTCGTTCACGCCTTCATAGAGCTTTTGTAAGGCCTAGTAAGGGTAGGTTATATAGGGATTATAAAGGCAAGGCGCACGCCTTTCATGGGCCCGGTTATAGCATTTATGAGGCCTATAAAGGCCTCTGTAATTTATCAGTAGAGCCTATGTGGAGCCCTGATTCTATTTACTAGGGTATATAAAATTTCATTGAAACAATAATAAAATCGACATTTTAAAACTCATGAAGGAACACCTTCAAGACTATTGTTTCCTTGTTCCTTGACCTCTCAAAAGCACAACATAATGAACATTTAAAGGGTGACACTCTTAAAATTGTTAATTAAATAAACGAAAATACTGTTAAAAGATAATATCCGTAAAATTGCTCTTATATTAATCATTTTTAATAATATTTATCTTAAGAATAAAATTTAATCTATGTTTTTTGAGACAAAATTTGAAAATCCTTTATCAAACCAGAAAATCGAGTATATTTTTCATTTGAAAATTATTTTTGCAACTGCTTTTTATTTTTTTTTTTTTTTTGTTTCACCCCTTCTGAAGCTAACAGACATATTTATATCAATATGTAAATACTGTGCGTCGGTAAGACACAAATCTTGGAAAACACTCAAGTCAGATTGCAGTTTTTGTGTATCGTGAATACTAGAAATTCGAAAGTAAGTTTTGCCGTCGTCAATACTTTTAAGTATGTTTTCAATCATGTACTAAATGGTTGCTTATTTATGAATATTTTCAATAATTAAAATCCATGATCTAATTATTAATCAATAAACATCAAAATTTATTTCAAAAAATTAAAGAAATATCTCTGGTTAATACTATATTCTGTTTATACAGTAAGAATGAAGCCAAGATAGCAAAAGCTCACCAATATCAATTTTAACAATTTATTGATTTAGATATTACGAAAGACTCTTTCAAAAGCTTTAGTTAAATTCTTATAGGTTGTATCTACATTTATCCAGTTCATTTTTCCTAAAATTTTCAATGATAATTTGTTTATAATAGAATATATTTCTTATAATTTGATTATTTCTAAATATTTTGAAAAAACAGTATATATTTTGTATTTACATTTAGTTTGATATAGTCTTAGCATAACTAACATTGTAAATTACTGAATAGAAATAAATGTAATTTTATTTATTTCTAAATGGCATTGCAAGTCAAGTGGAGTTAAATTACACATTATGCATAATCTAGTGACTTGCAACATCATATTGTAAAACTTTAAAGAAAACTTGTGGAACATATAGTAAATTAAATAATTATGCTACATATTTTGTGTGCAAGAGACTAGATTACATTTCCTGTTGTGTAATTTTCCTGAACTAAATATACAATATATATAACATACTACAAAGCTTTCCTTTTTCTGAGTATGGTTACTGTGTTATTCAAATAGAAATTCTTAAGTAAATAATGCACTTTTCATTATTTTTTTTTACAAAAATCATTACCCGTAACAATACAAAATTCGCTTATAATAATATTTATTTTAATATTATTAACGATTTTTGAAAAACCTAACAAAACTTAATCAGTAATGACAAATCAAGCTGACGTATATTTAGCAAAAGTCATTTTTCACTTCGAATCAATCAGAATGAGAATACAAATATGCACATGCTACTTCACCCTGTCACATCTTCTTTTAAAACGGATGGATAGGTAGATGGAAGTCAGCTCAAAATAAAGTTAAAGAAAAATATTGTAAATAAAAGAATGTACTTGCGCTTCTTCTACCATACTTCATAAAATATTTTCTGTTCTTGAATAAACATCTCAATTTTTAGAACACCTAGAATGGAAGGCTGAAATTCCTATTTGATAGTGAGCAGAAAGTCGATGAAGGTGTGCATAATATCAAGACAAATTTCAATATTTAAATTTATATTGCATTGTGTGCAAAAACAAATCGTGTTGCAAAATTTTAAAATCAATAAGTAAAAATGATATTAGAAAAATGTTACAACTAATTTATTTATAAATTTTTTAAGAAACATTTAACAATAATTGTAGAAACAATTTATTTAAAACTTGTCTTAATTGTAAAATTTCATAATTTTTAAATAAAAGATATCATTTAAAATATTTTTATTTTATAAGCGACAAAGGTTTCTCTTTTTTTCCAATTCTTTTTTCAATATTTAGTTCTATTTATTCAGTTCTATTTAAGCATACCTTATTTAGAAATCTTTCTTTGTAAAAATGTAATCGTTTTTTATTCAAAGTTTTTCTCTATTAATCTTTCCTTTGCTTTTTATGCATGTTTATCTAAATATCACACTGGGTTAAATTATGTATTCTACATTTTTACAATGAAAATCATACAGTTTTATTATTCTTATCAATTATGAATTTTACTTTTGAATTTCGTTAATGAAAATATAACTAATTTTTAACTACATATAATTTTCTATGAATTATTATTTATATACCTATAATTAATAGAAATCATTAACACTTGTCTAAATATTTTCAATATTTGCACGTACATCAAAAATGCATAAAGGTACCAGCATTCACAAATGTGTGCATTCAATCAATTACAATATATCAAATAAGCTTTGTATGCCTTTCAAAATAATCTATTATCAAGGTATCATATTGGGACTACTTCCTGCATACATATTTTATTTTTCCGTTATCATTGTCTATAAATTATCAATTATTTTCAGTAATCTTTACTAGTTTCTGAAAACTGTATCTATACCAAATAGCAATTCAGCAGACCTATTGTATAACCTATTGATTTTTCTTTGTAAATAACGTCATAAAGTACTTAAACGAAAAAAAAACTTTTACAAATATTTAAAGACAGTCGCTGTAATTATTAAAAAATTCTTAAATTATAACAGTTTTTTCTTTATTGGGAAAATATTACCATTTGTAAACAAATTTCTAGTCAAAAATTAGAACAAGTTTTCTTACTTGTACTAAACTACAAAAAATATCTAATTTCAAAAATTATTTACATTTTGAAAATTAATAAAATTATTGTTACATTTCAAGCATGAAATTTACAATTCCGTATTTATCACTGAATTTCCACTGATTTTTGTTAAGAATTAATGTCATATGCAGATTTAATTAAGATCTTTCCTCAGATTATATTTGATTAGTTTGATAGAACAGAAACACTGGTGGTAGACCCTACTATTCCATACAGAATTATGTTACCAAGGAATGAATCACACAAATGAATATCGCTATTATAGGTTTCGTCCCCTTTATGTTTGCGAAAAAAATTCAATTTACTATGTTCATTTTAGTGGTACACTCAAATACATTAATAACATATATATGTGTATATATATATACATATTAGAAAATAAGAGTATTAAGAAAAAGAAATATATTTTATATTTATTTCAATGTACTTTTTCCCCAAAATTTGCAGTCCATTATTATACATATATACGTATACCTATACATTTAACACACGTTCTCTAAACTCATTCATCATTTTCTAATCGATTTAACAGAATCCAAGCCTATTTATCTTGATTTAACCTTTGTTATCGAGAGAAATTATTAAGTAAAACTAAATAAGATAAATAATGGTAAATATTTTTGCAATGTTTCTTGTATAGATTTGATTATCATATCAATATCATAATTTAAATCTTTAGTTCAATATAATCTCAAAAGAAAAAGAATCAACGTAGCTGTTTTAATTTTACATTTTTTTATAAATATTTGTTTTATTATTGCAAAAAATAATTCTTTCCGATAAAAGCAAACAAAGTAAACAGATTTTTCTTAAATTAAAATTTTCCTATCGATCAGCAATTAATGTAAACATCTAGGTCATGATTATTCAAAATACCATGTAAAGCACACTGAGTACGAGAGCATCCACGTGAGTAACAAAAGGTTCGCATTAAATCAAGCCCAATGGCTTTTTTGAACACACCTCTCTTACATTATAATAATTATTTTTATATTATCGTTATTCTCAAAAAATAATCAGAATATTCTGCCAGAAAATATCTTTTGCAGAAATGTCACACTAAATTAAATGGGACATTTCATGTCAAACGTGCCGCTACCCGAAAACACTTTTTAGCCGTCAAATTTAAATTAAAAAATGTGTGCTAATATGTAATAAAATGTAAATTTATTTAACATGAATCGAAAACTCTTGAAATAACAATTTATTTAAAAGTGATGAAAAATCATTAAGTTGCTGACAATATATTAATCAAAAATGAAATTTGTTTCGTTTAAAATAGGATAATACTTTGTTCAAAAGATGTTGAAAAATACGTAGAAATAACAAGGATTGTCAATTTTAATTTTCGATTGTTGTAAACAACCAAGCACATTTCCCTAAATACTAGTTTCTTTTTGTATTTAAACATTTTCACAAACTTAATAATTTTTAATATAAAGGCAAATTATTAAATCTTATTCTTTATTTCAAGAACTTTCAATTCATGTAAAATAAATCGATATTTTATCAAATATTAACATTAATTTTTGAATTTGACAGCAAAAAATTGTTTCTTGGGTAGTGGCACGTTTGTCATGAAATGCCCCAAATAAAGATGAATCTGTCTATGAATTGGGGTTATTTCTTGGGGTCTAATCGGGACGAAAAAAAATCATCGTTCAGGTGGAAACTGCCGTGTGCATTTTAACCTGGCACGATCGATCCCTGCACTTGTTAGTTGTTGAACAAATTGGCAAACTGCCCTAGACCGAAGCCCATAAAAGCGTCGATCGAAAGCATCCTGCAAGTGACTTTTGTAACGTCCTGTTCATTGGTTGTTTCAGGCTTCCGGTTCCATGGCTCCTCTACGGCTTAATCTACGGAACGCCTGTGGAGGTGAACTCAGTCGGGATGGTCTGCAGCATAGCTATCCTATTCTGCATGCTTTTGTTCGTTATTGCGAGCATCGCCTGCTTTAAATGGCGTATGAACAAAGGTCTGGGCTTCACCATGTTCCTCCTGTACTTCGTCTTCGTCGCAGTCTCGCTCATGTTCGAGTACGAGATAATCGTGTGTCCTGTTTAAGGAACACACACTTACACACAAAAAAACACACACAACGTGCTTCAAGATGCGACGATCACTCTACTTCTCCTATAAAAACAAAACAAAAACTTTATTCAAACTACATTCTTTAGTCAATGTAAATATGTAAAAACCTTGCATCAACCGAACAAAAGAAGAACACAAAAGGAACACAAAAATAATTGTTCAACCAATGGTTCCATCTTTGTTTAAATGATGATGATGTTGCGGAAAGAAAACGACCTCGCAAATTTGTATTATCATTGTCAGATTGTAAAGATGAAAGTTTAGGGTAGACATAATTATAAGTAGATTAATTTATATGTTATGTTTTTGTTCTTTCTTTCTTTCTATAATGAAGAATAATAATAGCGATAAAAACGCACCAGCTATTCTGATTTTTGGAGCCCACGATTTAACTGGATTATCAGAAACGGCCTACAGACACTGTGTACTCGAGTTATCGTGATAAAAGTTCATTTGACTTAGACTCGTGTATTTGTATAATATATTTATTGTGACTTTTGAAAGAATATCGATTTTAAATGAATATATATAGTTAATAATGTGTACAGTGTTGTATATATATAACATATTGTAATTTCAAAAGACAAATTATTGTTATCGTTATCCCGATAATGTTTGCGTGAGCCTGTCTGTAGCCGTTGATGGTACATACGGAATCGGAGTTCATTTTCGTGGTGGGTCGACTGTTTTCTTTCCGAACAAATATACGTTGTTAGCTATAATACGTTGTTACAACTTGTGAGAGAATGTGCTCGCATGAATGACACAAGTGAGGTAGTTAGAAGCTCGCTTTAAGAACTGAACTATCAAATATTTAACAAACAACAACAAAAATATATAAAAAAAATTATAATAAAAAAGAGAGAGAAAAATAATAAGAAATTATATCGATTGTGTTGCATTTTTCAGAATGTTTACATTAAAACAGAAATTTAATTTTTTTGTTTTCATAAAAATGATTGGAAAAGCAGGATGGTGTTAAACTAATCACTTTCCATCATTTTGAATAATCGTTTTTGCTGAAAATCAGCACTGTAAACTTTGTTTTTTTTTATTTTTTTACAGTGAAAAACAAAATTTGTATTAAATTGTGTATTACGCTTGTAATGCACATTACGGAACTTTTAATTCCCAAAAATTTGTCTGTCTCTGCTATTATTTTATTTCATCCGAACATGATTATCTAGAGATTATACGCTTATATAAACTGCCAAAATAAAATGTACTTTCTATTATTACAATCAAAAAACTCTGTTCAATTTGCACGAGATATGAATCAACTTATTTTATAATATATTCAAAGGTATAATCAACTTTTCATATTTTTATGATTCTTAATATAATATTGTTAATCTAGTAATTTTAATAGTGCATGCGTAATAATAATTGTTCTTATGTTTCATCGGTTATTGACTGATGTAAACGATATGTCAACAATATTGTGACAAATTTTATTACTCCAGTAATTTAAATTCATCTAAACAGAACTGTGACTCTAAAATTATTAACACATTTGTAATAGTATAGTTATATATTATATATTATTTGTAATAATATAGTAGCAAGTAATTTTCCTTGTTAAATCTCATCTAAAGACCAAAGATTTTTACAATCGTTGGAAAAAAATGTGATGATATGTTCGAATGAAAATTTTCTATTATAAAATCTTTTTCTAGATAGTAAAAATATTATTTTATTCTCTAATGAAAAATGTTTACAATTGCAAGTTAATAAACAAATTTTAATAAAATTCATGTTAACAATTAGAGGTAACAACATAAAATTAAACTAAGAACCAAACAAAAACGGCAAAAGTTGCATTTTTCATTGAAATCTGAAAAATGTGAGCAAGTCGATATAGCCGAAACTCTTGAAACATATAAATCGAAGTTGATTAAACACAGGAGAAACAATGTGCAAAATTTCACAAGATATGTACAATGCAAGTGTTCAGAAATACGTCCTTCTGACATATAGAGAGAAAATCACCTTCGCGCTGTATTTTCATCGTCATTTCCACATGCACACATTGTCTGCGGGATGTTCAAGATTGTCTATTTAGCTGCGAGACGGTAAAAGGGAGACGAAAATGTTGAATATATGAATTGTTAAACGATTAAATTAACGATCAATGAATACATTTTGTCCATTGATCCTGCGAAAAAAAAAATTAATTAATCATTTGTTATGACGTCCACTGAATGTTCCTGAGATGTTTACGGACATTTGTGCTGTTTACGGACTGATAATATGCTTAGATCGAACAAAAAAACCAAGAATTAATTGCAAGTTTTAATTTTCCTTTTAGCTTTTACGTTTTTTCGACTGACATGCTTTTGGTTTTGCAAAATCGCGCGCTCATATTTACGAGTCACAAAGAAGGTAGCAATAAATGTAGAAGCTGTTACAATATTTGTGAGAAATAAAATTGAAACATTTTGGATTTAAAGTTATATGTAATTGCAAAAGCATAGGATAAGCACTGCGGCGATCGACAGGTGATATTAATAGCGTTTCCGAGTCGGTCGCTCTTCAGGGGCTCTTGTAATCTGAAATGACGTCACACTGTGCTCTAAACCCAACAAAGAACGCTTTGTTGTCGCGCTTTGAACTAGATTCCACCTCGAATCCGGTCGGAAACGCAGAGATGAGGTCGAATAAAAATACCCCGCGCAAAACGCGTAACTGCACTTTCAACGCAAGGGTTAAACAAAGCGTTCACGTTTCACGCACAATTACATTTCACGCGTGATCCTTGCTCGGTATCATTGTTCAAAATGAAAGTTTTCTTTTTTTTAATACAAAATGAAAGTAAATAGGCTGAAAAAGAAAATAATTATTTTTGTAAATGTACACTTGTAGTTACTCTCTAATTTAATTGATGAAATGTACAATTTTATTCTTATAAATTTAATGCAAAATAATTATTATTATTTTTTTTTTTAATTTTCCTTTAAAATGAAATATACAATATTACTGCAGAGTAAACATTTTTGAACATAAAAGGCATTGAATTTCAATTTACAAATTTCAAAAATGCATTGTACAAGAAAGTATTCAATTGTACAATATCATTTTCTCCGCGTAGTCTATATATATATAATCTAATATGATAGCTTGGTTATTACTCGGTTCACTTTTTGCCGGTAAGAAAAACTTTGGGAGCAAAAAAGTGTGTCTTATAACACTGTGACTCGTAAATGTCGTGCCAGTGCGATTCATTTGCTTCGCATTATTTAGAAAACTTAGAAACTGCCACTCGAGTGAACGACTGTTCTCGCAATAAGCATTCAACTCAGTTACAGAAAAACAACCAAATGGGAATTAAACGTGTTATCCCATTAGCCTTATTGCACAGAAATAATACAAAAGAAACACACACACACACACATGTACACAATCATTCAAAAAAACATTATTGTCCGCGCAAAGATATTTTATTGCGTAAACGCAGTGGCGTTCATCATTTTTCATACACACACATATATATATAATATATATAACCTAATAGATATATGCACACATAATTATATACACAAGTATAAAAAAATAAACATAAGTATTGCATATGCTTGTATATATTTATGTTTGCATATACGTAGCTTACGTTTCTCGGATCCGAATCTTGCATACCTCACATCGTTTCTCTCGTCAAGATGCTTTTAATGGATCCTTCGCAAATTGAATTCAACTAGAAGTTAAAGTTTGGAAAAAAATTAAAAAATAACAGAACACAATATACGGAATGCTTTTTCGATCGAAATGGCTTCCTTGATCGACGCGGGTTTCAAAGTAACAATAAGTTTTTTCGCAATTTTATATAGAAGTAACTTAACGAGCTGAGAAGATGATATGTTATTTAAGAAAATAAAATGAAAAAAATTACGTAGAACGACAAACAAATTACGAAAAATAGAAAAATTATAAAGGGTGAACCAAAAAACAGCTCCCGGATCAAATCGATCGATTGCAGGGAACATAATTATATAGAGAAAACATAAATAACTATATAATAAATTGATTCATACACTAATGCATATAATTAAATTTATCGATTAATGAATGAAAGAAGAAGAGAAAAAAGGTCATTTAATTAATTAATCAACTTGTTACTTGGTTAATTAATTATTTATATATATAAAAAGTAAAAGAATTAATTAATTATATACATATTTAAAAATATATGTGGCTTGCGAAGCTCAAGAGTGGATGACGATCCTTAAGGTGCGCAATGAACATATAGTTTTTTTTTTTTCGAAACATGTTGATAATTAATCGAGCAAATATTTTTCCTTCAAAAACGTCGTTACCGTTAGATAATATTGAGTTGACACCGTCGTTGTTATAATTATTGAA
>JABFPM010006477.1:0-10094 GCA_022817325.1 Idris sp. 1 HC-2018
AATCTCTAATTAATTTTTATACTCAACCGTTACTATAATTTTCTTATTAAATAATATAAGATACTGAATAAATAATTTTATAATTTAGAATAAAATCGTTAGCAAATGAAAAAAGTCAAACTGACTAGTTACTTTTATCTTTTAAGCTCATTAGTTTTACTTTGTATCAAATCTAAATGAAAAGTGTACTAAAGATATTTCTGTTTTCAATGTTTGAAGAAAAAATGACTTTTACTTTCGCTCAAAAGCCGACAAAAAACTGTGATTCCATTATGAAGTGATTTTCTAATATTCCACGTCTCAATTAGCATTTGCAAGTTATAATTTACTTTGTAATAATACAATTTCCGTCATCAATAACATGAGTTATTAAGCGCATTAAATGTTATATGACAAATTTGCAAAATGCCAGTCGCGTAATTTGGCGGCAAAATTAAAATTGGTTTAGAGTGATTCTAACCGGTGTGTTATAATACACTCTGCAAACTCATAGCTGAGTTTACAAAATGCAGTTTGTGTACACAAAAAATGTGTGCAAGGCGCGTCAAAATATTCATATAACGTCTGCATTTATGCTACGAAGTATTTGACAATGATTATCATAGTAAGGCCAGTTTGCAAAAATGCCTTTTGTGTTATTATCGTCTTTGTTTGACTCCTTTACCACCGTAAATAGTTTTTACTTTATTATTGCTTATGCAATAAGTGTGCAAAGTCTCGTTTGACAATGATTAAATAACAATCGACCGTCAAATGTCAATAGAAATCACTAAGTAAACTATGTCGATTTTATTTTCTATTGTTAATTGAAAAAATAAGAAACTCAAAACACAAAAAAGACAATTATATTGGTAAATAAATTAAATGTAAATGTAATAAACTATTTACAACTTTAATTTATGAGAAATGAGAAGCTGTAAATTGTTAAGAATAAAACCTTATAATAATTTAATCAAAGTTCTTACACAAAAGCTAATTATAAAATAAAATTAAAAACTTTTTCAAAGTGTAATAAAAAAGTTGTGCTATTATTTCGTTTGGCGATAATACAAAATTAATTTTTTATTTTATCAAATTATAATCAATCAAAGTCATTGTATTTATACTTCAAACAATATATTCCAAAAGTCTTAACACCGCAACAATTAAGTACTTTTTGAATGAATGATTTATCATACTTGATCTACAATCACCCGGTTCACGTTAATTATTTCATATTCATCATTCGCAAAAGCCAATACCGTGTCTTATCTCATTGAAAGTCACTTTGCCATGCGGCAAAAAAGTTTTTTTTCGAAACCTCGTTTTTTAAATACCGTAACACAGATGTCTGTTACGTATCGCTTTTTATTTCTTCACGAAACGAGTAGCGTAATTATAAATTATGACTGTTCAAATCTGGCTCGATGAATTTCTCAAGTACACATATACACGTACACACAAAAACACGAGAAGCTTTGTGTCATTTCTTTTTCTGGTGGCGCATCGAGCGAATGATCCGAGACTCCTCTTCTTCTTGTTCGCTATTCCAAGTCAGACGCGCCGGAGCTAACGAACTTCCTACCGAAGGCATCGACCATTAACTCGGCAGGTTTCTTGGAATGGAGCAGGCCTCGATCCCGACGGAATCGCGTTATAAGGACCGGTCGTGGCGGTGCTACTCGTCTCTCATAAAGGTAGCCGTTTTGCTATGTACGCGCAACCCCATTGTGAATCGCAAACGATGTCTGCCCGCTGTGATTACAATTATCACAATTTTATGTAAAAATCTTGACCGTGTTGTTTTTTTTACTCTCAGCCAAATTGACAGCTATCACTTTAGGATAAAGGCTGTAAATTAACTCCCCAGTAATTGGAAGTTTCAAATCAGAGTAAAAAGAGTTTGAGCTATTTTTATAAACGAGAAATATCTGGATTTGCCTTCTACAAAATTTCATGTATAGTACTTTCCGCAGAAACCCTCACAAATTTGCATCTAAAATTTTATGGCCAGTTATATTCTTTTTCTTGCAAAACGTTATATATAGTTATGTATTATATATTCACTATGAAACTTTCATAAAATGTATTGTTCCCAGCAAATTCCAAGCACTTAGAGTAACGCTTTTATTAGCACAGCATGTATAAGATTTACTGGTATAATATTGAGTTTATTTGTCAAAAACAAACAATCGTGTAAATCAATCATTTTTTAGAAAAAACAAAACCAGCAGATCATAATATACTTTGTGTTTAAAAATTCGAAAGCACAGCAAGCTGAAAGCACATAACGCAGTGACATAAATTAAAACGTCATTTGTTTTTAATAAAGTAACGCATAATGTGCAAACTATATGCACACACACGTGTCGTTGTAAACGTCTATAGAAAGCCTGGGAAGCGACCTGACTTGGAACAGGTCGAGGAAAGTAGCAAAGTTGTGTATATGTGCGATATGCTCGCAGGCTACGAATCCCTTGACTACGTGTATCGCGATATTAACATGTTCCAGGATCGGCCGGGATTCCCCTTTAGACATGTAGATTTCCGTCAAGATACAGTTAAATGTGCAAAGACAAAAATTAAGAAGATGGATCCAGTCATGCAAATCGCATTTTTATTATCACGTAATAATTAAATTTCAACTTGACATGACGTTATGATTTATCGCGATCAAAACTAAAATAAATGGTGACGTGATACAATAAAGATACAGGGAAACCTTGATTTTATTCAAAACTCCATCATTTAAAATTGCTTCGTCTTGGTAATATGAACAACTTCATTTCATTTTCATGATTTATATCGCATTTAAATTATTATGTTATGATTTGCAAAAATTGTTGTACAGAATCAAGTATCTTAATCTTAATTGTGAATTGTATTTGGTTTTATCGATTATTACCAATTTGAAAGTTTATCGAAACGATTAATTCAAACAGTTTTAGAATTTCTTTTCTGATAAGTATTACATATCTACTTAAAATGTCGCTGAAATTTATGGATTGAAAATTTTACAGTAATTTCCCCATACAAATTCAGAAATCTCTTTGTTTATTCAAGATATGGTTATCTTCACTTCAGCAGGTTTGACTTTATCTAAAAGAAGACATGATGACACCTGAGATTAGCTTGTCAAGAAATTAGGCTTATCAAAACAAGTGCGCAAACAGCCAAATTTGGACAAAAATAAATCAAACAGTTTGGCAATTAAAAAATTGTTTTTGCTGGCAACAAAATTCAGTTGACCTGTTTAATTTGTGTGTGTGTGTGCTTTTTTTTCTTTCTTTCTTGTCGATTAATTTCGTTGCACTTGCACTTGCAATAAAGGCTTCTCACGATCGAACGAATAACCAATTTAAATACTCGCGCTGCAGGCGAGACTGCAAGATACTTTCTCTTGCCGGCTAAGAGCTCCAAATAGCGATTATCGCACGTGACTCGACGAAACTAAAACGCCGCGCAAGATACGTGCTGCAAATCTGCTTCAATTACAGATAAGCGCATCTTCTTTTCAAGTTAAAAATAAGCATAAGTTGGCTTCAGAGTCTGTTAAAAGGTTCGAGCTTTTCGCTGGTACAAATAAATAATGTCTTGTCATAAATCCTTAATAACTGCCTTTAACGGGTATGTTTTATGTTGGTTTTGCATATGTTTAGTGCAATTATTGGAGACGAAGAAAAGAAAGCGTATATATACCTATATATATATATATATATAAAGGGAATTAAAAATGAATAAATTAAAGATAAATAAAAAGCATAAAGCAAAAAGGAGAAAACTTTTATATACATGCAATAAGAAATTTGTAATATATAATTTTTGTCAACTTTTCTTTCAGTCAAAAAATATTAGTGACACAAGGTGCATTATAAATGAGTTATCATTTTCATGTAAAATATTGAACAAGTCAATAAAATTGCAATTAAAGTATCCATAATTCATTCAAGTGAGATACAATAACGGGAAAATTTATGTTTTAATAACTTTATCAAATACAAAAATTAAGTAATGTATCACTTTGGAAAACAATGAAGTAAAAAGTATCACTTTGATGATCAAATTAATGAATGTTTTATCATTTTTTGCGTAACTTTGTAAAAAAAGTGTACATCATTGTAATGAATTTCAAAACCACACTACAAGTAGTAAAATGGAAATTGAACTTTTATTTGAAGGAAATTGTGAAGCAGAAATTAGAATTGTTGATATGTGGTAGAAATATATTGAAACAAGTTAGGATTTGACTGAAATGGTGAATATTACAATTTTATTAATTCTAAATTATCATTTATATTGTTGAAAGTGCAGAAACTAATAAATTTAGTGTCCAATTTATTTTTTTATTATTTGATTGAATTAACATTTGACTGAAGTTAAATTCACAAATGTTTTGTGTTTTTAAATACATTATGATAGTCATTTTTTCTCGTAAAGTGTAATAGACTCGTTTAGTTTGTATCATTTTCTCGAAGATAGAACATTATTTTCCAAAAAAAGTTGCAAAAAAACCTTTTTTACAAATATTTTATTATAACTTTTTATGTGTCGTACCGTTATTCCCTCTATTGTTTATTTCATTCAGTTACTTTATTATTGTTGATCAGACAAACTAAAGTTTTTAAAAATTTTCAGAAAAATATCAAATGAAATGTTTGTCTTAGTATTTGGAAAACTCTTATTACAAAATTAAAAAAAAACTTAACAAAATTCATATTATCACTGCAAAATGCAATAAGTAGGTCGATATACTGAGTACAAGATATCCGTAAGTTGAGAGCTGAAAGGTTAATGATAAAGCTCTCGATAAAACTGTTATATTGATATTTAAATTGATATACATAATATAAACGTTAAGATATAATAATTAAAATTATCCTTTATTAATTTAGTACGTTCCATTTGACACCGTTACATTGAATCAAAACAAATTTTATGGAGATAATACAGATTCCGCTTACATCAAGAGTTTTTACATTAGTTCAAAGCCAGTGATTTTCATTTGATGCAACTGATTGAAAAATATAATTAATTTATTTTAGACAAAATATCAAACAATTATTACTTGTGTACAACGAAGTTTTACATTTTAAAAACTTAATTTGTCACTTTGACAATTGACATTTAAAGATAGAGATCAATTGTTTGTCATGAAAAATTATTGAAATAGAACCTGTTGAGTCTCGCAACATTCCTACACATCAATTGGATACTTTGTTTCATGTATTGAATTACGCCTTGGACATTTGATAATCCAGCATTCTTTGTTCAGAGCCGTGACTGACATTTCGGAATCGTATTCACGAATCAGCCTCGTTTTATAAGGTTCGATATGATTTTGCATTTATTTAAACCCGTTACACACCACGTGCACAAACGAATTTATAAATTTTTTCAATTTATTCTTTCCTTCGGTCATTTTTTTCTGTGACGTGATTGAACAGCGAGTCCAACTTTTTTAAAGACCAAATAATTTAATTGAACATTTGGCTGGAATATTAATTTGATTATGTAAGTGAAAACGTGCATTTCGGAATTGTCAAATAAGACAGCTCCAGGAAAAACTGTTAACCGTTGGAATGCGTTTTTAGTTGTGAATTTGTCATTCTGAATACAAGCTCTCCAAGAATTTGTTGCAAGTACGTGAAAGTTTTTACGATATCGAGTTTTATGATCATTGGAAAAGGTGTGAATATCAAGGTTATTACAAGATGCAGTATCGAATTTTTTTTCTTTAATTTAACCTTTGTTGAGAGAAAAAAAAGAACGGAAATTGATTATTACGAAATGTAGGAAGCAAGAGAAATTTAGTAGTTTACATTCCAAAAGACATTCAATAATTTTTAATAACAACTCATTAATTGCAAATACGATAAAAAGACAGATACAAAAACTGCAAAGTGCATTTTTTATCTAATTTTCGTGCTTATTTAATTCAATAATTGTGACCAAGAAAGCCAGATGGATTTTTTTAAAGTAAATTTTAATATTGTAATAACTTTGCCGAATAGGTCACATTTGATCATGCAATTTGAACATCTTTTACACAGAAATTCAATTCTAATCAAGTTTTGAATACATGTAAACATCGCAGAATGTACGTCTGTACGAGGCAGGAAAAATAAATAAAATTTGAAATGTGTAAAGTGGCGCCACGTAGATGAGCTGTCACTAACTCACTATATATACTTAGCTCTAGCAGTGTAATTTACAACTAAGCAGATGGAAATAATAGACTTTCAGTTTTTAATCAAGTTGCGGTGAATTCGGTGTTTCATGAAATATTAAAATCTTTTCAAACTTCTGTGTGCTGAGAAAAATGTCAGCGATATAATCTTTAGCGTTAATGTTTATACGCTTTTGCTTGTCTGATTTTGGGTTGCAAACGCTACTAGAGAAAAAGAAAAAAAATGTTAAGTGTATACAAGAAAAACATCACAATCGCATTTGGATTGTATTACAGCGCATAATTTCCGGTTCGCAGTTATGGCGAAGCGGAATTACGGCCGACACTCTTTTTATATCTTTTTAAAATTATTGCACCGCGTTCCCTGCCAACATGTACAATTACGAATAATTCCACGGCTCTTTATTTTCAGACAAAAATTATACATACAGACATGCTTAATGACATATTATTGAAATGAGAACGGGACCCACATTGTATACTCAGTAAAAAGCTTATTTTGTTTTAGCAAAGACAATTTTTTAACACCTTTTTGTGTTTTTATGACAAGTTATTATGGTTCTATTTAGAAAAATGCAACTCGTTACAAGATTTATATTACACCAATAAAAGTAATCGTTAAAATTATTTAAAAAACGCCTTTTGCAGAAAAGTCTTAATTTAAGACTTAATGTTTATGTTTGTTTATTTAAAAGTTTATTCTTTCAACAAACAAATTATAAATGTTTGCAACAAATTCATGCATTAATTACAAAATGATTGCTAGCAAGCATGCAACTTCTTATTTCTTTTATCCTGTCAAAAAATATACGACTACTTCAATGTATCATTTCAAAACACTGCATTTACATTTTTGTTCTCGATGTAACTGACAACATCGGTAATCAACTTCTTGAATTGCATATTTATTATGTGCCCAGACTTATGGTCATTGTCATAAAACTGATCTTTATTTGTGAAAACGCAACACACAAGACTGCAGGTGAATTGTTGCGTTTGATTTGGCTACAAAAGCAGGGCAAACAGCAGAGAGCGGAAACCGCGCAAGAGACCCGGTATTTGATCGCGCTTTTTTTCTTCTCCTTCTTTCTCCCGACCGCGATATCTTTGCATGTTCCGGCGACGATGAGAAAGGCTCTGAGTCAGTGCGCGCGCGGTTCCATTTTGTAATTAAATTAATCACTTTTTTCCTTCTCTTTGTCTGCTCGTTCACATTCGGGACAAAAAATTGGTAACCAAAATAAATTGGTTATTAAGACGATGATGGGATACTTCGATAAGTTCGAAATTGAAGTGCGGTCTTGTTTAGAGGCGGCTTAGATTGAAATTATTAGTAGCAATGTTCAAGCATCATTTTTCATATTCAAAACTGTAATTACTTTTCAATGCGCTGCCAATCATGAATTCATTCCCAGTTAAATTATACTGTTTGTAATTTTATGAATGCTAATTTCAAAATATAATGTATCTTCGTCTGCTTACAGGTGTAACACTTTTAATTGTAAATTAGTTTTAAATTCAGGAATTTATTACAAAACATGTTACTTGTTTGATATTTTTAATTTTTATCATACACTTTGGAATCTTATAAACAGAATAATTAATTGTATGAAATTTTAAGCTCAAAATCATGTATACGTTAATAGGAAAAGAAACATTTTAGTAATTATCACAATGACACGTCCTACATGAAATGTTCATTAGAATTAAACGACGATACATTAATTGTCTTCCTGTCTTTACAACCACCATTATCTTTATACTCAGTAAGTCAACATTATGGATAGAATCCATTATCAGATTGCCTGCTGCAAAATGAAATTCCAAGTGTGGACACTTTAAAATGAAGATATCTACTATTAGGCACATTAACTGTAATAACTTTTAGCAAAACTCGTGAACAACATAATTTTTTTTTCTCGAAATTAGGGTAATAAAATTGTTGCTTTATGAGAGTTATCTTGCTTCGATTTAAAAACTTTCTTTGATAATAAGTGAACAGTTTTATGGCCTCGATTTACAAAGAAAAATAAAAACATTGTAGCGTCCAAAGAAATAGACTAAAAATTATTTTATACTTAAAGGGTTGTTTGAACTTAATATTAACGTTGATTAAATATTAAATTTAGAAATAAAAAGTTAAAATAAGACAATAAAGGCTGCTAACCGTAAAAGCAAGCACGTCTGACGAGTAAAATAGAAAAACAATATTGCAAGTGGACTTCCTCCTTATTAGCAAATGTTGAGTCTGTGCAGTGAGGTCGGTTTGAGTGCATCGACCCAGCTTACGGTATCCGCGAAGAGTAAAGCCGCACCTGTCTGTCGTCGGCGATTTGGTCGGGATGGCGAGATCGTGCGATCCGATTCTCGCAAGCGAAAGCTAGTCGTCGCCAGTGTCAACACGAAATCGTTACCGACAAATAACCTGGCGAAACGGGCTATTCTTGTATATGAATCATGCTGTCTGACGGCCGATCACACTACCATTCACAACCTGAAATTCATTAACACTTTCCAATTCGAGTGCTGCTGATTTATCGTCGAGTCGTGAGCAAATCGTTTTTTACAAACCATCACTGTCTGAGCGACTAGAAAAAATACTTTAAATATCTTCTATGCGTAGAATTATTTTAGAATCAAATCCAATTTTCTACTTAGTTTATTTACATTTTAATAAGCTGATGATAAAATAAAAAAAAACATGTATTTAAATTATGTTAACGTTCAAAGTTTTACAAAAATGTAATTTAAATTTGATATATACATTGTTACTTTTCAATGAATATTTTACGAACTGTGATAAATGATGAACACAAAATTATTTGCTTAAAATTCTGCTTAACCTAATTATACAACAACTTTCGCGGCGCAGAGTAAAATCAAATTTATGTTATTGCACCTCGCGCCTTAATCAGAAGCATGTACGCGTGATTTTTTCACGCGATGCATAAGAAGTTGGCTGCACGTGTAAGTTTATCAGAGCATCGGCTCTCGTTTCAATTAAATTTAATTAAAATTGGCCGAGCTGAGTGCTCTGAATTTGCATGCTGGGCGCTCTTTTTTATGAATGGTGTTTTTTGGTGACCGATCTAAGTGCCAGCAATTTTATGTCAAAATGTATGATAAATGAATTGCGGCGAGTTATGTAATCCCTATTAATGATCGAGGTGAATGATGAATGACTCTGTTTATTATTGAGAATGGTCAAAAGATTATTGCGAAAGGCAAATATCTTTTATAAAACTCAACAAAGATTTCTATGTGAATAATGTTATGGAGTATTTTAAAAAAATCTGGCCTCTTCTTGGATAGTAACAGCAAAAATGATGACGAAATGAGTTGTGAAATTGTATCACCAAAAATTCTAGCCCACACATTAATTCTCGAGTTGATTTTGAATCATCTCGTAAGAATGTTTTGTTTTACATTCAATGTGAAATGTGCTTTCATCAGTGAAAATGATTTGTTTGATTAATTTCTTGTATTTGCAAAAACTCATTCCTCCATTGTGGACTACTGACATTATATATATTTTATTGAATTCGATTCAAAATAATCGTAAATTTATTCTTTTAGACAAAGTAATTTACCTTGTTTTTGATGTTTCATTGCAGATTTAGCACAGATACGAGCGTTAGTGGAATCGTCAGGAATGATCAGCGGTTCCGCGTGTCCTTCCTGTGGGATGCCGTTTGACAAAGGAAAGAAGAGGCGACTTATCGATGCCTGCGGTCATGAGAGGTGTTACTCCTGCCTCTTTCGCAGTGAAACCTGTCCGCTTTGTGCACGTGGTCACAAAAATCGCTTCGACGACGATGAATACGACCTCGAAGACTCCTACAGAGACGAAAGTTTCTCTTATGATTACGTTGACGATTCATCGGGGGTCAATTCTCTTTACGGAAGCCCAAGACCAAGGCCCAAATTT
>JABFPM010006478.1:0-10093 GCA_022817325.1 Idris sp. 1 HC-2018
GAGAGAGAGAGAGAGAGAAAGAGAGAGAGAGAAATGTATGAAATGTTGTTTGAATTTTATTATCCTCTAAAGGAGATGGAATGTATTTATCATTTCGCCACTTTGGTTTGACGTAAATTTCGGATAATATTATTAATTAAACTTTTTATTTGATTTATAAAGTCAATCAAATTTTACTGCCAAATATTTTACTTTATAAAATGTTTTATTTATTGTATTCTTTATAATGGATCAAATATTTTAAAATTTGTATTAATATCAGTATCATTCAATTTAATGATAATAGTAGTAATTTTTTTAAAACTAATTTTGACTTTTTTTCTTTCTTGAAACTTTTATCTTAACACCTGTTACACTAACTGGACCACCTTTCTTCCTGGAGAACTCAGGTTAAAGATCGGTTGTTACCGTCAATTACAAATAGATATTTCCTGCCTCTTAAACAAATTTAATACGATTACTTTTAAATTGAATGAATTTTTTTTCTGTGTGTAAGCCCTTTTTTTGTTTAGAAAAAATTACAAATTTGATGAATCAGGAATCATTTTAACGTGTAAATTAAATGACGTAATGTTTAATGTATGTGTTAACTTGGGTCTGCTGAAGTGCAACGCGTGTTCAACATGAAATTATTGTGATATCTAAGCTGAACTTTGACAGGATCTGATATCGGGCCGCAAGAAATATTAACTTTTGCATGTCATGACAAAGTTGCTGTGTGCCATAACGAAAAAGTTTATAATATTATACGAGGTTACGTAAATTTGTGTCGTTATTAAATTAATAGAAAAGTTGTCAAAAAGAAGTTTAATTATGGATTAAATTATTGCTGTAATGATGTTGTAAAATGATTTTAATGAATTAATAAAGCAATAATTTATTTTCACGTAAGAAAATTTTGCAAATTTTTATTGAAAGTAAACTTTTTTTGCAGTAACATAATTATTTTTCTTGTTTATTTAAAGGAATTTATGTCTCCCAATTTTCTGGGCATTATCAGTTTTCTTAATCATATTAATACAAAATTTAACAACGTCAGAGAAACTTTCAACTATAATTCAAATTGCGGCTGTATCGATGGAAACACAATTGGATAAATAAATATCGAGCCTTTTGCAGCCGAGAGAAATTATCGCTTGCGTAACAAACGTAATATTCGTATTTTAGTGCGGGGAACTTTAACATTTAATCCAATGAAAAACCTAATTTGAGTTATGACAAAGTCTTCGTAACTCAATTGTTCAGATTAAGTATCCAGAGCCTTTGACTGTGTGTACTTGTGTTACACAATTTGAGTTAATTTTTTTTTCTCAGCGTGTGTATCGTTTTTCCCATAACGTTTAACTGCGTTGTTATATGAATTAGTTTCTCCCCACTTTAGTGCTACATTTTTATGAAAACAAGTGGAAATATTATCAATTAATCTGTACACTGCAAAAGTTTTCGATTTTTTGTCACAGGAGGATGTTGATTATAAAAAATACTTGTGAAGAAAAAAAGAAGAACTTGTTTAATTATAAACTGACAATAATCTCTTTTATTGTGAATTTATGGGAAAGTTAAAGTAAAAGCAATTTATTTAATCATTTTCATTGAAAATAAATGTTTATCAAGTTCTACAATCCAAGGACTCGCTTTTCATATCCTCGTTTTATAACACATATAAATTCAAATTCAACGTCTTTGTCACTAGTGTCATCTAAACACGCTATATTTAAGATAGGGTTAATTAATTGTTTTAATTTTGCAGTTTATATAATGTAACTTTTAATTAAAACACAATTTTAATCTTCTTTTCTTGTTACTTTACTTATTTTTCTGTTTGAAAATAAAAATAAGTATTTTAATCTTTTTTATTCAAAGTTTTTTTTAATCTTTTGCCAAAATTTAGAGTATTTTTTTTTGTTCATAAATTTGTTATCTAAAATTCTCCTACAGGTCATTAATTTGAGCATAATTTTCTTTTTACATGAAAATACCTTGAAATTCAGATGAAAGTAACAATTAATGATAACGATTATTCGTAAAAGTTATTCCACTTTTTCGAAAGACAGTTTTCCTTGTTTAAAGACGGCATCCTCTGAAATTTGCTCGGGTGTCGAGTGACTCTTAAACTGGGAAGTTAACGAGCGCGGGGAAAGTGCCCATAACCGGTAGATACGTGATCGTCGCCCAGTCTCCTCTTCTTCTTTCCAATTTTTTCTTTTTTGCTTTCGTCATTGGATGTGCGCACGACAGGTGCCGAATGAGTCACACAAATATTATATCGATGCTTGGCAATTAAATTCATCTTCTTTCCTGCATAGAAAAAAGTTTTATTTTTCTTCCAATCGCGCAGCATTTAATTACTAAATCGTTGTTGATTTTTTAGCGAACGAAAACGCAAACTCGGATGAGAACAACTTTACTTTCTACTGCCGATCAATTGAGTTCGAGGGGAAGAGGTTGAGGTTCAGGAAGTTAAAACGGGCACTATTCTCTGTGCGAGACAAATGTGAGGATTTGAATCACATTTTAATTAGGGCCATTTGTCTTGTTTAAAGTTGATTTTTATGGTTCCCGTGTAATTGACATTTTGGCAAATGCAACGCAGGCTCAATTGATGTCCTTTCAGAAATGTTAATTGAACGTATTCTTGTTTCGAGAAAAGTGATGCTAAATGAAAGATATTCGTTACAAACGGAGAAAGTTTCGCGGAGAAATTTCTTTGACAAATTTGACCGAAAAAAAGTTTGATGTTTGAACACAGTTTTACGGTTTTTGAATTTCCAATTTCATTTTCTTTCTTCTCTGAAAATTATCGGTTTTCTTATTTTGTATAATGGAGTTAACGAAATTGTGCTTCCAACATAAGTGTTGGATAGTAATTTTTTTTTGTTTTTTGTTTTTTTAAATAAAGTAGCGTGTATTTGTATTATGTGAGATACAAATTTGGACAACTGAAAATTACTTTTTTCCTATAATTAATTGACACTTCCTGAAAGGATATTATTTGAGGTATTCAAATGCGAATTTAAACATAAATTCCATTTAAGATTTCTACGTTAAATTCCATCACTGTTTTGGAATATGAACTCTTCTGTAGAAACATTCAATTAAAAATACCTTTCTAGATTTGACATGCATATGGATTTCTTTTAATTATTTTCTGAAAAGGTTGGTTAGAATATTCCCATAAATTGTATCAGGTTTATTTTAATTAATCCTCTTAAAAGCGGGATAGATTTATTAAAATACAATGGTTTTAATTTTTTAATTCTACTAACGGTACAAGAAATTTTTTTATGAGGCTACTTTAGATAACTTTTCCATTATTTTTTGTTGGAAAACAAGCCAGTTTGCCTATTACTTTTCTCTATCAGCACTTTCAATTTCAGCCGAACCTCCTGTGCCAACTCAATTTCAAGCTCAAACCACTGTCTGGTCTGAATCCCGGAATCTCTTATTTTCGATCGGAACTTTCATCTGGGATCCGCAAATAAGCACTTATCGTAATCATGTAGGAGGCACTGGTCCATTGTTTGGTAATACCGTCATCATTATATTTCCCAGGGATCCTGTCCGTATTGATGCACAAGTATTGCGCAATTATGTTTCTCAAAATTTCACTGAGAGACCGAATTCATAAACTTTACAAATAATTTGTAAACTTTGCAAATCATATTGTGAGTTGTATGCGAATTAATTCGTAAGTTTTTTATAAGATAATTTATAAATTTGTTCGAAACATTTTGCAAACTTTGTACTTTTTACAAATGTCTAAAATTGATATTATTTCTTAATATGAATTACGTTGAAAATGTTAATGAATAATACGTTTTGGTTGATACAAAACTGGATTTAAGAAACTTTTGTTTGCGATAATATTAAAAAAACTCTTGCTTTTACAAAATTATCGTAAAAATTTACGAATTGATTGGTTTACATATTTGGTTGAGAATTTTTTTCTTGCGAAAGGTGTGAATGTCACAAGAAGGCGTAGTCATAAATTGTCACGACGATATAGATGATTTGCCATTCGTTTTACGACGAGACTTTATCGGGGTAATTATGTAACGGCAAATGGAATAGGTAAATGCCGGCGAATTGTTGCGGATGAATGCACTCGTTTTCTCATCAATCAGAGCCGCGTGAAAAATGACGCTGACTCATATATTGGGTTTACGAGTCGGATGAGTTACGCCTGTTGTGACAGGTGTTTTCTTCGGTTATGTGCATTTAGTATTAGACATAGCCTGTTCATAATATATATAATATGACGGTTTTGTGGAGAGAAGGTTGTAAATTCTTTTTTTTCACCGCTTTTTTTTGTCGGCCTGCAACAAAATTTATGATCAACACTGAATTATAATTTTTGGATTTTTATAAACTTTCGCGCTTGAATTATATATTGTGGTGTAATAATTTGGAAAATGTTAAGTGAGGGAGAAAAATTGGGAAATGGCATATCAATCATGCGCGGATCAAATGACGGGGGTTTCTTTGATGACTGTGGAGAATTTGCAAAACAAGTTTTCTAAATCATTTTTCTGATTTTTCCATTATTAAATTTGAATTTGTAACGATCTAAGGTTTTAAGTTAATATGAAAAGTTGTAAATTATGTTGCACATTTTTCTACTTCTAAATAACGTATGTTTTATTGCACGCTGAAAATGTAATTGCATTTTACTTTATTCAAACAATTTTGTTTTGTTCAAAAAAATTATTTTAATTTTAAATAGAAAGTGAAATTTTGAGTACCACTTTTGACTTTTTTATTTGACACTTGTGTCTTTTGCTTACATGTTTCATCGTCTATTAAATTTCGCTAATTTGAATCCTGTTCTCGACACCTTTTCTATGATTGACAAGTGACTACTAATAACTGCTGAAGAAGTCAACATTAGATATGACAAAACTTTCAATTAGTCAAACTTTGTCGCCTTTGATTAAAACACAAGCCGAAAGTTTGTTCGATGATGAATTGTCCGGCAGATAAATTATGATTTCATGTATTAATTCCGCACTAAAGCTGTCTTTTATGCTTTAACGACTGCGATACATCAAAAAAAGTTTCTGACTTTTACTCTCCTCAAATTGTAATGTCGCATTTTTCATTTCAGCTCAATCACGGATTATAAGAGTTGAAAAAAATTGAATCATTTTTGAATCACCATAAATGTGCGTCGCAAACTCAATGAATTATTATTCTAATCACGAATTCGCTTCGCTTTAAATAATATACGTCAAAAATTGCATAATTTTAAGAACAAAAGGCCAAGTACATTAATCGCGCAATTCATATTATGAAGAAATTATTCAAATTGAATCTTTTATTAAGTTAAAAAAATTACGTATATTATAATTAATAAAAAGGATGAATACGAATATTAATAGAAATAATAAGAAACATTTATTTATTATAGAAATTACTTTTATTTGTTGAAACTAAAATATAATTTTGTTTATCAGTTGATTTGTTTAAATTCTTGAAAAATTGCTAGAAAAATTCATTTTTTAACTTAAGTAATTCTGATTTTATTTTATATAAAAAGTATCTTAATTCTAGAAAATTCGATTCTCATGGAGATGTTACAAAAGTAGGTGACAAGTAATGTTCCCACGTTTCAAGTTAGGGGATGAATACATAATACTATTTCTCGGTGAACTCGCTGCACAAAAATAAGTACGAAAAGCGACCCATTTTTAATATGTAATTATACTGTCAGTTGACAATAAGCGCGGGTCACTTTCACGTAATTGGCTTAATTGTAATCTTTCACATAATAAATGAGCCGCGTTTCAAAGCAGTTATGTTGCAAGGTTAATGCGTTTAACATTTAAGAAATTTAAATAATAATCTTTAATTGATTATTTAAATGTAAATTTCATAAATCAAAAATCACAAATGTAATTTATTTACTTTTATTTTTAGAGTTTTAAATAACAATTACTAAATACTAGTACAATAAATGAAATTAAAATGTGTAATTTGTACAATCAAATTTGTTTAAAAATCTTCTTTCAGTAAGAGTAAAACAAACATTTTTTCGTTCAGAAAAATCTCTGTTCATATTTAGAGTAAAAGAAACTATGTAATTTAGTTAAAAATTAGCGTTAGAGTCAGGATGAGTCAAGGACAATTTTTATAATTACTTTTAGAGTAACTTTCTACGTATTATGAAACTTTCTCAGTGTTGAAAAATTGAATAATGACATATGCATGTGTTGTAAATATATAAAGCTCATTAATTATTTGTAATTCTATTTAAAATCAAAAAAGTGGACTTAATGAATAAGAAACAGGTGATACATTGATGGCTGTTAATAAAACAATTTTACTTTATTAAAAAAACCTCATGTTCAATAATTTACTTTCAGTGTCAACATTTTGTAGTTGACATTTTTATCCACATTGAAGGCAAATAAATTTACATTTTACGACTAAAACAGAAAGTTTGCATAATGTGTATTATTTTTTGTAATAATTCGAGTGGATGGTTACATGATAAGCGTAATTATTGTCTGAAATTTTCTTCAGATCATGCGTGCCTAAACACGTGGAGAAGATTTGCGAAGCAAAGAAAATTTTACGACACTAATTCATTCACAAAAACAGTATTACTATGCACCGAGATAACTTATGTAAATTACAACTGCAAAAATTGTACGCGAGCTTATATACTTTTAAGGAATTGTTTCCATGTATGCACTCACTCTGGCTGATATATCTAATTTAAGGAACGTAACAGTTACGAATTATCCTGGCGATGATATTAAATTCCTCATTGTTGGAATGCGTTATGCAACGCAATTTCGTTATTATATTAAAAGAGGATTTTTTTAAAACAAAAAAAAATTCTGCTGAATTTATTGAGGGTACTAGGAATTTTATGTTCGAGGGGTCGGCGAATTAAATTTCCGTTTATTAATGTATATAATGTGCAACAAGGACAGACAGAAACAAAATGAGATTTATATATGGAAATTATATTAAACAATGCACGGGGTTTGATATATGATAGAAAAATGTACTTTTTCTTATGTAACGAATCCTTTCGATCTGACTTTTTGTTTCACAAGATCTTCCTCATATGCAGATTTAACTTTACAAAAAAAGGTTAAATTCTCGCATAAAATATTTTGTAGTAGGGTATATTTCACTTATTAATTATACTAAAATATGATTGAAAAAGGTAGATTCTTTGTAAAATGTGTAATTTAACTTTCTGCCCTGCAGCATTATCTGGGAAGTACGTCCGCATGCAAGCATACCACACACGCATCTCGCGTCTTCACTTTTACCGCAGTTTAATCTGCCACTGTTTTAGAATTATGCAACGCAACGAGATTGCCTATTATCAGACAAGATAATTAGCTTAGTGACGTGATAATTTTATTGGTTCTGATTGGTAGATTAATTTATGCATGCTAGAAACTAAATCTTATCGATGTATGAAGAAATTTTAGCTGGAAAGCCTGCAGGAAGAGAATATGAATTAGAAAACGGATGTTTGTTTTAGATGAAATCAAGTAGATGTCACTTAGATATGGGTCTCACCGATTTATTTTAGCTGATAGATAAATTAAGGTAACTTGCAATCCTTGTATGCGATTAACATAAATTTTGCATAAATTTCATTCTACATTGAACTGAGCTTTGCACATAAATCTATTAAAGAAAATACCACGTTTATTTTACTTTAAATGATGGTTATTAACAAAATGGTAGAGTATTTTTTTATTTCACTTTAATTTTGCTGAAAAATGTCATTCGATAAAGTGAAATTGAAATGCTGCATTTTACTTAGAGAGGTAAAATAATAGAATTTTTTTGAATGGCAAAAATGTCAAAAATGTAATTAAATATTGAGTTTACATAAAATTTCCACACTAAGTTTACATAATATCAGTTATCACAGTGATTTTATGTTTAGCAAAATTTATTTGTTAAGAGTTGCATTAGATTAAATTATTTAAAATTAAAAAATTGAATGAGTTATTAGCATAAACTAATGAGGGCCTTCAACCAGACATAAAATTAATTGGCAAAGTATATAACTTGTTTTGGTCATATTAAGTGTAAACATAAATTAAATTAACATTCATTAGAATGTTTGAATAGATTTTCTTCAAAATAGATACTTAAACCAAAAGGTAGATTCAATTTCGATTTACTGTTTTTTACTGCTTTTAAAGTTACTAAAAATAATCACTCAAATTTGATAAAAATTTGTATTACATATACACAAATTATTATTTTGTTGTTGTTGATAATTTTGAATATTGTTTAACAAAGTCTACTATAATAATCTAAAGCGCAGAAATTAATCTAAATAAATTTTTAATGACTATTAATATTGTTAAGGTTTTCAAGCCTTATAAATGTATATAAGACCAGTAGTAACATCATTAAAATATTCTAAAATTTACTACAACAGATCAATTTACTTTCTAAAAAAATTCATTAATTGTTCTCTTTCTTGTTATTCACTTTCTTTAACTTTTAACAAAATGCCCTTGTGTAACCTTTATCCGGTGTAAGCGTTACAGGAAAAAGGAGTATCATTAGCAGCTTTTGACATTTTATTAGCATTTCTCAATGATTTGACATTATTCTTTAATGAATCAGCATTATTTTTGTTCTTTTAATATTTCATTAAACCATTGACAACAATAGCATACTGATAATCTTGAGATAAATTTGACACCTAAATTTGTTTTACAATGACATATCAACAATTATTGAATATATTGTTTGCTATCTCGCAAACTGAGAAATGAAAGTTTGATCTATAATATATTTTTATAGAAATTCATTATTTCTATACTGACAAATATTGTTTAAAATAATTAAAACAATAAAGTAATGGTTGCATTTTTTATTCTAGTTAGGTAATGTACAGTCTTGGAAATAGATGTCTCATCAAAAGTACCATAAACGAGTTCACTATTTTAACCACACATCCATTTCTAAGACTGTACATTAATGAAGAGTAGTAATAGAGTTTTGTTGGCACATCATTAGTGTTCCAAGATACTCATTAGTTTTCAATTAATGTGGATTGAACCACATGGTAATATGTGCTAAATTTTCCCACAATTGGTATCTTAGTTTTAATTTAAGCTTGCTATATAAATCATTTAATAGTAAAAATATGTATGATTGCATGTACACTCTATTAGTTGTTACATCGCAATGTAAATTATTTTTTTTCAGAAAACCTGTGGCTTTATATAGAAAGTTGTAACTTATTGAATTTATGTTCGGTGACAAAACACTTTGTTTTCATTTTATTGTTATATGTTAAATAAACATTTTACTTTGAACTAATGCTATAAAATATAGAAAAATTATTTATAAAATATCAGTAAAATTATTATGTAATTATTTATTACATACCTATTGACTCACGATGATCGCTAATTTTTACTAAACCGTTGTTGATATAAAAAGAAGGGTATTTATCAATTTTTTAAGTTAATCAAGGTATTTTATTACGATTTTCAAGAAAATTGAATTTGAATCTTATTTCTTGTTTCGGAAAATGTTTTTGGATCGTGCAACAATAATGCAACAATGAGAAATAAGTAATAAAAATTATAATGCTGATGATATACATTTTTAGATTAATATTTTGTTAAAATTATCAGAGTTGGGTGAAGTGACACGGAAAATGGGAGAATAATATGAATTAATTGATATGTAAGTCCGCTGATTTCTAAATGTTAACGATCAGTGATAAAAAAAATTGCTGATCGGTAAAAGTTGGCGATCTATAATGTAAAGTTTGGCACTTGGGTCAGTACCGATTTGAATATCTGGATATTCAAATTTAATATCTCGTTTCTGACAATTCATTCCAAATATCTAAATTGTGAATGTTGAAATTTAATTCTTGTAATATATGGAGGTCCCAAATATTATTCTCAGATACATTTTCTGTAAAATGGACCTCTTTTTTGCTCTAATATTGCCCTTCATCTACACTGAGAAAACAGAGTAGTAAATTTTGCTATTTTTAATGACATATTTTACCATTTTTCGTGGTAAAAAAACGCCAAGTGCCATAATGGTAAGAATTACTATTTCACATGGTAAAGTTTAATTT
>JABFPM010006479.1:0-10090 GCA_022817325.1 Idris sp. 1 HC-2018
AAATAATATTGTTTTAAAATAATAATTATAACATTGCGAAATTTTTGTGAAAGTTAAAATATCTTTTAATAATAATTTATATCAATAAAATAAAACTATTGACACATAACATAAGGAAAATCCATCCAACAAATTGTCCAATTAACAGAAATGTTGATGATTATAATGTCACTTTCTAAAGAAATATTGGACAAAAATACTAAAACTCTGACATGCATTCTCATAAAAGCATCTCGCAAATAAATCTACGTTCCTTCTAATTATAAGTATCCTTAACTTATTCAACATCGGATAAAAAGAAGGAATACAATTTATGTTGCAATCGTGTAAGAACTGTGCGGTTTTAACAAATTGTATGTCCTGGTGTTAGACGTTTTTCTGAAGACTGCACGGTTTCGCCGTTTTCGCACACTTGTTCGATACTCGTTACTTCATCGCGCGACTCGCTTAAAAGGGTCGAGATATGAGGAACTGGACTCCTCGAAGCGGGACACCGTACAATTTTTTGGGCTGCCTTTCCAATTTTTTTCTTAACTTGATTATCTAATACGCACGCGTCTCGACGGTTGCCTAGTTGGGCTTAATTTATGTAGGCTTTATCACTGTAGACAGTGAAGATCGATTGAGTCTCTCCAAGAAAATGTACTGTTCAAATGAAATAAGATGTAACTAATAACGCGATTAAAGGAAACGAGTTTATAAATTTTTATTTGATTTGAAGAAAAATTGACTGCGGACTTATTAGTGATGTCAATTCGAAATGCATTACGAAATGATTTAGACGAATACGATAAACAATATTAAAATTATTTGAATTTTCATATGTAACTAAAAATAATTTGATATCTTATTCAAAAATTTTCTATTTCTAAGAATTTTTTGATAAATTGGAGAAATTTTTGATGTATTGAATAATAGAAATTGAATTTAATCATTAAAACTGTGTATATCTTAAATAAGATACTAAATTTAATATATAATTCATATATTTAGATTAATTTTGAGAAATACAAATTAAAGTTATCTAATCGAAAAATGTCTTCACATAGATGGTTGAAGAGATTTCATTAAATTATCACAATTTCACAGATTCAGAAGATATGCAACTCGAATGACTAAAATTCAAACCATTCTTTCAAAATAATCTACTTTTTATTTTACGTAAATGAAACAAATCTGATTCAAAAATATATAATAAAATAATAACAAGGATTCGCACTTCCAATCAATAATTTTTTCACTGAAAGGGAAATATAATGAACTAAATTAAACATAATTTAGTAAATTTTACTACTTTTTGATTTCAAAAATTAAAACCCCGGAAGATTTTATTACATAACATAACATCATTTTATATCATTTAATAATGTTACTCACGATTATGCACAATTATGTAAAGTTTTATAAAATCTTTTAGTTATGCAAAATTTCAATAAGATATATAACAAATCGTTAGTACTATTTAATCGAAATGAAATCACCAATCAAAGCCTATTCCTGTGATATATTGTATGGGGAAAAATTTTCAAATGATCTTAATAAGTTTGATCGTAATTCCTGCAACAAATCGTCACATTTCTCAGTTACAAATAAAAGAAATAAAATATATATATTTAATCATCGCTTTCACCAAGTTGTAAAATCCATTAACACACTTTAAATACAAATTGTGTTTCATATACAAATGTGAGGATAATCATAATTTAATGATTATGACCAATTAAGTATTATTAATGGTCATTTTAATACCGTCTTTTCAGATCAATAAGATTTGTATTACAAAATTGCAACATTGTCTATACGTGTTTGCAAAATCATTTGGCTCAGATTCTTTTACATCAATCATATACACTACATTTTTCTTTGCTTTGGTAAACGCATTTTGACTTTTAATCAACTGCACAATGAGAATTGCGAAAAAAATGTTTCGAAAAGTTTATTGTTCAATGTAAATTGACAATTGTTTTTATTAAAAATGCTTTATAATTTTCACCTTTGTATATTCATGAACAGTTGCATATGAATTATTTATCTTCATTGTTATATATATATGCTAAATAATTAAGAACAATTGTAGCTGAATATTAATTTAAGTTTTAAAAATAAAAATTTGAATTTAAATTTGGCTGTCATTTACTTATTTTTACGTAGTAATAATAAACTTGTTAATTTGTATAGTTTCCATCAAAATAAAAAATAAATTTCATTCTAAACACGAATATGTCATAGCTTATTTTGAATGTAAATCATTGTTAATTTTAAAAGTTTCAAGTTAAATCGAACCTTTTAATAAAACGTTAGACGCATTATTTTTCTCTATGTATAGTATAACATTATATGATTTATAGTAAATGGGATAAATAGCATAATATAGTAAAAAATATAAACGACATAAATAAAAAAATTGCAGTAATTATGAGTGCAACCTACGTTGAAAATACTTCCGGGATAAAAATTTAAGTTCTTATAAATATATTTGAAATCGTAATAAAGCTCGCTTTTCAACCTTGAATTGCTACACTATACAAGTGTCTTTATATATTCAAATTAATTGAATTTAAAAGAATAAAATCGTACTTTTTCATATAGTAATTTGAATAAAGAGTGTAAGGATATAACACACCTGTTGAGTCAATCGGATCAATCTCAGCATATACGTCCAGTCATTTATTTCATACAGTGAAATTTTTTAAATTTTTATTCAAATATTTTTTAAGAATTTTGACTGATAAATTATGCAAATAATAAAAAATCTAATTTTTGGCTTATTTTTTTCCATCAGAGATTGCAATTTCACATTTAACTGCAATTTGGAGTAATTAATTATTTCTTTCAATGCTTTTCCAAAAAAAATGCAACGCAAATTGCATAAACAAAGACAAAATAATTTATCACTGCAACTTATTTGTGTATCAATCACTAATTGTATTATTTCTGTCGAAACGATAGATAGAATAAGATCCTCAGAAGTTAGTCTTTAATAGCGAGAGTGACTATAAATAATTAAGGAGATAATGCAGAGCGTGTGCAATCGTTTGATCATTGCGTCGCAAGTTTCTTGCGATCGTATTATTGAATTCAATTTGCAATCGCCTAAGCGAAGAGTCTCCCACAGCCTCGCTCTCCTTTTACCCCCTTTAACTGTCTGGGACACACGTATCAGTGAGTAATTTTTCATCGCGTGATGTCCGACTGCCTTATTGAACATCAATCGACAAGATCTCTTCAGTCATGTTTATTTATAATATTTTACATGTGCCGTATAAATTGAAGACAGGTAATTTTGTAACACCGCGGTATATCCTTTAGTATACAGGAGAATGGCTTTTATAATAAGGAATTGCTTTTTGATTTAGTTAAAGTCGTGTCGTTAGTTGAGTTTGAAATTTCAGTGAGAATCGATATTATTATGCCGATCGAAATCGCCTTTTTTTATCTACAGAAAAATAGTTCATGGATGATAGCTTATAAGTATGATGGCCATTTAAAAGACAACTACTTGTCTCAATTTAAAATTAAAAAGGTTTCTAACTTAGCCAAGACTAGATAACTCGTTATAATTTATTCAAAAAAATAATCACCATTTTTTTGTAATGCACTTTGTTCATCAAAATAAAGGCTGATTTCAAAACTTTTGAAATAAGAACTCATAATTTATGGTATACGATATGGATAATTAAACCACATAGTAATAACATAATTTCTTATGAAAATTATTTTTGTATACCTTGGAAACATGATTTGCATATTCTGTCATTACAAAATTGGTAAAGAAAAAGATGATTATCAACATATTTTACTTCCTATTGTGTAAGAAAGAGATTCAAGTATATTAATTAAATGTGATTTATTTGATTCATAACTCAGCACTGAACAATTATTTGAGGGAAGCATTTTGCATTACTTACACTTTCATTAAATGGAAAACAGCTATTTAAATATTCCAATACAAAGTGATGAAGTTATTAAACTAAATATTAATAAATTATTATTATCATCTCCAAACACATTTTTTATTGAAGCAAACAAAATTACGAAAATTGGCTTCAATTATCGTAAGTAAAAAAAGTAACTGTACAATAAATGTACTTTCAAAAACTTAGTTTTCATAATAAAATATAATACATCCAAAATTACGAATCAATTAATCTACATCGGTATCTGAGATCAAAGTAATTGAATATAATGATGATAGTATGTGCACAGAACATGTGCTCCAAACAATTCTGCGCAATCGTCGACTTATTACTCAGCAGCTCAACGTGCGTTACTAAATTGTGAAAGCAGAGCGAGTTTCTTCTTGAAACAAGTGCGCTATTCTATTCGACAATTCTATATTTTGCACGCGCATTGAAATTCATCAAGGGGAGAGTGGAGCTTGCATTTACGTAAAAAAAAAAAAAAAAAAAAAATTATAATTGCAAAATACAAGAGGAACGTGGCACGCTCGTTTGCTCGACATGCTAACGCTAATGAGATCATCGTGAATAATCATTATCATTAAATCAAACGATCTATAATTCCCAATCATTATGTCACGTTGACATTTTAAATCATTCGGAAAAATTTACGCACAAGCAATAAATTTTCATACCAAACTAGATCCCTGCTTGATAACTCAGCTATTTACCTGTAACAAAAAAAGACCAACGTCAAATTGTGCTTCACAATAAATTGTCTTTACATCATCATTTAAAATGAATTACTTTTATTTACAACAAACCATATTGGTTATAAAATTACTTTCAGAATGAATCAGTCAATGAAAAAAGAGTTTATTATCTTGATACAAGATTTATATTATAATCGATGATAACCCACATCTTTTTATCGTTTTCACAATTAATGGAAAGTAAATTAATCGATATTTATTTGCCTTCTATCTAATAATTTAGCTCTCACAAACATTCCGAAAAACAGTGACGTTCTTTTTTTCTTTTTTTTTTGTTTTGTTTAATAAACACTTTCCCACTGTGATTTTTTTTAATCAATCAGTAATTGTCCGTTTCCTCAATAATTCTGATGAAAGTTGTAGGAGAAATTACATTTTGATTCTAGGCAAATAAAAGTGTAAGTGTTTTGTCCTAAAGCAGGGATAAAAAAGAGCATTAAAGAGACGTCAACATTTTTTCGCCCTCGTAATTTCCTTTAATACTTTTTTATGTTTCCACTTTTATGATGGAAAGTAACATAACTGCAAAATTGTAGCAACAACAAAAATTAAACTCAGAATTCTTTCGTCGGAACGACTTTAATTCTTGCCATAAATAATAATAAGAGATAGTAATACAAAGCCATTATAATGTCATTTATATTGAAAAAAGTGAAGAAATTATAAACATTTCTACGCGGAAAAAGTTTGTGAAACATTTTATGTTGAATTTAGTTATGGTCATAATGATAATGAACTTTCATAAAGGCATTGTGACGTTTTATCGGCACAAGATTTCTTTTAATTGCTAATGGCTTATGCAAATAAACTTTGGAGAAAGGTTCCAAAAGAGAATTTTTGTGTCTTTTGTCGGGCTTATAAACCAAGCTTATCAGTGGCACCAGCAAACACGAGCAACTTGCTGAAGTATCTTTTTGAGCAGCACGGGAAGGATCAGTTGCATGACTTTTACGGAAAACTGATAACGTGTTAACTGCAGCGATGCTTAACATTAAGTTTTCTCTACAAGCCGAATAACGTTGTTAAGATAGTCAACATTTTAAGAGAAAGCGGATCTCAATTCGATCGGAACGAAACGCTACCGAGCCGTTAGAATTGAGTCATAATTACATAAAAATGCTTGTTAAAAGGAACCAGCCAAGACCTCGACGAACATTCAAATGACGAAACGCCATCTCTCGTGATTTACTAACGAAAAACAAAATTACATCAGACAACTCTTTTCGTTGCATGAAAAATTGCAAAATTGTTCATGAACGCGAAAATTCGCTCGAACTTCAATTCGCGCAACAGAACAGTGTTTCATAACAATCACACACATATATATATTTTATATAGATTGTTCATGTAACCTATTTTGCATTAAAAATGGCCCATTTAACGAAATATCATTTTCACCTGTTGGCATTTGCTATTCAAATGTGGGACTTTGGGCTTTATGTAATTGTGCACCTGATAAAGCAGAACATTTTTTTCTGATAAAAATTTTTTTTGGCTTCTTTTATTTGAAACTTAATTTATCGCTATTCGAAAATGTGACTTGTGTTTACTGTTGTGTGAACAAACCGGGATAATTTCTTATAAGATTAATAACACCGATTACTTCCCCCGTAAACTATATGGGTTTCAAAAGAAATATACAAAAAAAGAGTTATTAATCAAAGAAATTTTTTCGCTTTTCATTTCTTTTGAGATGAGTTCCGGAAAGTTGGCATATGATTTATCGGATGTTCGAGTTCATTTATCACACGTTTCTTGTTTTAATAGAGTTATTATTGTGTTTAGTAAATTAATCAAACTTTCTTGCATCAAAACAAGTGTTTGTGTGGAGTCGAATAAAAATGTAAATTTCAGTCAAAACAGTCAATAAATTATAACTATGAAGTGTTATTAATGTATGGAAAGCATAAGCCTATAAACACAGTTCAGTATAATGTAATTTAAAATTGTATTTTATCATACGAAAATTAGGGGTTTACGTTGTCTCCAATTTTTGTCTGCCCACAAGAAATAAAATGATTAACTGAATTTCAATAAAAAAAAAATATGTTAAAATTATAACAATAAAAGTCAGCTTTTAACAGAGTAACTTATGTTTCAAGTTTTTCCGCCAACATAAATTGACTTTTTCTTTTATGAAAGATCAGTTGCCATTCAACACTTGATTTGCATGCAAAAATGTAATTATTTCACGAACGTGCTCTTTTTGATATCGCGGATGAAACAGTATCGTTATTAGTAGAAAGTAAGAGTTGATTCTTTCTGTGTGTGTGATTGTAGGTTTACGCATACTTATTCGTGATCGCGGAAATGTTTAATATGTTCACAAGTAGTCACTGACTATAGAAAGATGCCATCGAGTGAAATCTTCTCTTTTTATGTGTCGTTTTCTTTTTCAAGCCCCACGCATCGACAAATCTGCAACTCAGCAAGTAATTAGCATAACCCCGATGACGGCTTTTGCAAGAAGAAAAATCTCGGCGCGAAGTATACAAAAAGAGGTTTTTCGACTGATATCAATTGGTATTAAACGCGAAAGGATTGCACAACGCAAAAATGTCTGCAGTTGGTGTAAGGAAGTTTGCACGTTATGTAACTAAGTAGGATAAGGTCGGATGAATCGGCGCAATCCGAGCTTAAATCTTGTAAAGTCAACGAACTCCGGGGCAAACGTCAAATATTTTCAGTGGCGTACGGATGTTTGAGATTTAATTTGATTGAAAGATTTAGCTAGGTACTTTAGATAGGCAATCATCAATTTATAATAAATGGCAATTATATTTCATAATTCATTAAAATTTAATTTAATTATTTATTTCTAATTAAATTTATAACACAAGAAACTTCTAATAAAATGATATACCTGATAATAAATTTAATAAACCTTTATTACTTAGAAAAAAAGGCTCTGCAAAAATATCTTTCGAACTATACATTAATTTTTATACGATGAATATTGTAAGATTTTTTCCATACATGTATAAAATAAAAAGAAAAAACAAAAAACACAAAAAGGTCAATTAATCTTAACTACAAATTGATGCATTCATTAAATTTGGCAACAGCCTCAGAAAAAGTAGTTTTAATTGCAGAGTAATATTGGCAATTGAGGTCAATCAATTTGCAAACACCAAAAATATTCTAGCAGAAAAAGTTGACAATCCTCCAAACAAAAAGCCAACATTTACTCTAATTAATTTTTTGCACGCGACAGCAATTAATGTTACATCACACCGGCGTAATTAGCCGACGTGACTCTAACGAATCACTTTTCTGGCGCTGCGATAACGAGATTGTTAGTGTAATTGTCACGCCTGCGCCGGCGCTTTTAAATCGGCTTTTTTTGTTCCTCCAATCGGCGAGCTTTTATGTAAAGCGCGCATTCGGTTTCGAGTAAATATAAAAATGTCATCATACGAGGAAACGCAGCAGGGTTTATTCCACAAACGGAGTGCGTACCGTTTGCAGGTTGGCGTATCTCCAGGCAACTGTGCGGGAATTTATCTATACGAAAAATTTCACAACCATACGCGCGAATTCCAATCTAACTGAAATTATTACGAACATTTTTCCCTATATCTCAAGCCAGAATAATGAACTCGAAGATTTGGAAGTATCTGATTCTGAGAAAATTGCAGAGCACGGCCTAAAATGGGTTAAAAGTGATTTGAGCAACACAAATTCTTTGCTTTTTTATTTCCGTAATTGTCTCGCGCGCTTGTTTTTGAACTGCGATTTGATTAAATGATAATCAGCGGTTTCACAGTGTAACACCCTATACGCGGTGCTGGGTTGGGCCATCATAGTGTATCATTTGAAAGAAAGTGCACTGGTTTCGCTAGTCAGTTTTATGCGAGCCAAATTGTATCGATTTACCAATACAGATTTAAACTTTGATCAATTTTTTTTGCTAAACTGCACAAAGAAAAATAATTTCCGTGCTGATGTAAAAGTTTTTGTAGCAATTATTTTTACAAACTTGAATAAAAACTTTGTGGAATATAATTTTGATGGTGCATATGTATGAAAATTTGATTGAAAAATGCCACGAATTTAAACTGCATTTTAAATTGCATTCTGTGTAATTAAAATTTATTTTAATCAATTAACAAACATTTTTCGCTTACATTTAATTGATTTGAGTCGAAAAATATTTCAACAATTTCTTCCTCTGAACTTTTGATAAACCGGCAATAATTAATCATTGATGTATGTCCGTAATTGTCAGTAATTCAATATTAGCCGTTATTGAGAGATCAGAAGCACTCAGAAACCACAAATTATCGGCAATTACATAATCGATGAAATTGTAATTATGTTGAAAGAAGCTGTGTGCAAAATATTGTACTACAAGTTCTTTGGTAATGATTGAACTGGATTACACTTTCATTCAAACAAATATTTCAATACATTTTTTGAATTAATTCTACGAGTATTGAGTAAAAATAATAATATTTAAGAAACCCTTCGTAATTCCTACAAATTTCATCAAAACTTTTCTAAACAGCTCTGCAAAATGTATATTACATAATTAAAACAAAAAGTTGTATTTAACTTTTTTACATTACAAAACCAGCACATTATTTGATATATATATTATGTTTCAACATCCTTGTCATGCTTTTATTAATGATCATTTAAAATACCAAATATTTTTGGCATTTTACTTTCAGTGTGCGAATTATAAAAAAATCGCAAGAAAAAGACATCGCGGAAATCTTTTCGAGGTGCACGAAATGAACATGTAATCTTACGAAGTTTCGTCACGACAATTCTAGATTTTACTTTCGATTAAAGACAAGGATTAATGCACCACGATCTATAACACAAGATCCGTCGAATCATTCATCATCGAATCAACCCTTAACGAGATCCGTGTTCACGCTCAAATTAAATCCCACTTGAATCTGTTACACATTTGCATATTAACAAACAATCCAGTGCGGCTTATAATTGAAAAATGTAGCCAACCTTTTATCATCAAGTACTTTCACTTTTTATACACTCAACCACTTTCTACGAACAATTAAAGGATCAACAAAATATTTTGCAGCATAACTTTCAACAAAATTATACAGAAGAAAAAGAGATTTTTATGTAACAAATTTTTTTAAACTTATAACATTAAAAATTTATGACTAAATATAAATCACAATTATATTTATGATAAAATTAAAATATTCATAATATATAACTACAATTATTATATAGAAAAATTGTGTTAATTTTATTTGTAAGATACAATACCACAATTTTTTATTCACACGTTCCTCAAAAATTCAATAATTCAACAAATTCAAATTTAAGGCCATTAGGGATGGGAGAAAACTGAAATAGAATTATAGTAATTTCATGTGAATATAAACAAAGTTTATTAACTTTGTTACGTTTCGGATTGAACATCAATCCCTCATCAAA
>JABFPM010006480.1:0-10088 GCA_022817325.1 Idris sp. 1 HC-2018
AACGTTTATAGGACGTTTACTAAACATTTATAGGCCGTTTAATAAATTTTGTAAATGTTCAACTAACGTTTGATAAACTTCTAGTGAACGTTTCCTAAAGGTTTTATAAACGTTTCAAACGTTTTTAGACATTAAATGAATTTCTCAATAACATCTTATAAACTTTCTACATCCCTAGAAAGCGGACAATTGTACGTTTCACAAACTTCCGTGCAACGTTCATTCGTACGTTTGACAAACGTTTAGCAAACGTTGTGTTCCCACGGGGATGCATGAAATTTTTGTCCTTTACTTATAATTTAAAAAAAAAGTTAAAAGTTGCTGAAATGAAATAACAAAACAATGAAAATATATGAGGAATTCGGAATGTATTGTTTGCTACATCGCAAAAAGGCTTCACAAATGACACCCCTTATAATGGTACACATATTTAATAACAAAAAATCTACCTGAAATGTGTTTTTTTTGCATTTTTTACATCAGCCATTATTCGTAAACAATTAGATATTACATTTATTGAGTTAAATATAAATATAATAGACTGGGACATAAAAATTAAAAATGTTCAAACGACCCATATAGTAAACCAAAAATAAAATCAAAATTAATCTTATTAATAATATATTTTTAACGATAATAATAGTATCACAAACTAACAAAACTAAAAGACTATGATTTTGAAATACAATAGTCATAGGTTTTGTTAAAAAAGCAAAATACACATGTCTCTAACACGTCAAACTTTAAACATTATAGGTGTGTCATAGAGAAGTTGGGGCTGCGAAAATTCGCGACCGATTTGTATTTTGTTGCGAGAGCAATCGCCTACCCACCTGGGTCGGGTAATCTTATCACAAAGCTACACTTTTTTAATTTCTAAAACTTTTAAATGACATGGTTTTTATAAATCAAATCAAAATGTCTAAACTAATTGACTAAAATAATAGGACCGGCAAAAATGTTTAATATCGATAATGTTTGTCTCGTTATAAATGAACACAGAGCAGAAAATTGATTACTTATGAAGTCCAAATTTTTACCGAAAAAAAAAACCTCAAATTCTACCTAGCACCTGTGATCAACACAATTATCTTGAATATTTGTTGTTGTTGTTCAAATAAATGTAGAATTTGTCAGTAAAGTGTACTAAAAGTACTGAATGAAATTACTTATAAAAATCATTATTTATAGGCAAGAGATTATGAAACGTAACAGTAAAATAAAAGTGTTAAGAACAGGCATAAATCAAAATTTATAATTCGAATCCCTAATCTTAATTTTAGCGACCAAAAATAACATCAAAATACTCAAAATACCTAATAAAAACACATTTTTGAAAAAAAAAATTGTTGATAGTGTAATTGACAGCTGTCATATAATGAAATGTCAATTTTATACATCAGATATGAATTCAACGATGTTAAAAGTTTAAGTTTCAGACTTTAGTATTGAAAAATGGCGAAACTACGTGTTTTTAAACGTTACATGTTAAAAAACTACGTTTTGAGAAGGCCCAAACCTACGTCGAATCTCATTTAAATTTCGATTTCTCGGTAGCACGGGTTAATTAAAAAAAAATCGGAAAAAATTCCACAATTTTTTCACACCTAACTAAAACATATTCTAGAAGGTAATGTTAACAATTTGAAACTTTTGAACATAATTAACATCTTACCGTATACACACTTCGAATTATAAATTTTGATTTGTGCTTTTTCTAATTAAATGTAAAAACTGTGCCTAATTTGTAAACTTTTGCTTAAATATAATACCGAAAAATTAGAAAAGCATTGTAATAATCTATTGACGATAAAAGTATATAATTTCAAGAAAATATTATTTTTTCGAAAAATATTTGTGAATTTGAATTAGAATGTCAGACACAGAATTTATAATAAAAAATTGATTTTATTGTTTGAACACTGAATCTGTTCAGATTTGTATACACGTTTTTGAAACAACATATCCGAATCATCATATTTTCTGAATATCTCGCAGTCATAAGCGGAAAATAGTTATTTTCGTAACAAGGGAACAAACAGCCAGTTTGCAAGACCGATTTTGGCTCGAATCGAGGGGCTCGAGGAGTCCGAAGTGAAGCTGAAGACCCCGAGAGCACGATACAGCTCGAATAAAATAAAATATGAAAAAAGTCATTTTTTTTCTGAGCAAATTTCTGCTAATTCTGATAATGAGAAAAAAAGTTACGTCAATTTTTATGTGACACTTTTATTAAATTCTGAAATCTATAACGTACAAGGTGATATAACTTTTGTTCGAATTGTCAGAATCAGCTAAAATTTGCACAGAAAGTATGTTTCATGGTCTATATTATTTCTCAATAAATAATTCCAGTGAGAGTTTTTTTAGAAATAAATAGTGCATATCGATTTGCTTCAATAAGTATATTTATTTGAAGTACTAAAGTTGGGCAATATTGTTTAGGGGTTTTTCCTATATTTGATTAATGTCTCTAAATATCAAAGCTCTAAAGAAGTGACGACAAACGATTTTATAAATAGTCAGCGACTTGTTCATTTGAAATAGGAAATTTCAACTTCGCCTGCTTCGCGTACCGAAAATAGCATATTACTTGATTAGTGAGAGCGGCAGAAGTTTCTCCCAGCAAGTGAGCAGAACATTACGGGCGAAAGGAGTGTCTGTTCATGCTCACGAGTGAGATAACCTCTGCCATTCTCACAAATTGAGTATGATAATTTTTTAATCCTTAACGCATGTAGTAGAATTCGTAATTGATTCGCCAACCGTTAACACACGTATGGGTCCAATGGACCCATTGCTAGTAAAAAGTGAAACATCTCAGAAAATTTTTACTGTAAAATATTTGATGACGGGGTCAATCGATGCGCTGAAACCTAATTTACCAGAAAAAAATAGTAAACCTTATTTTGTGAACTACGTTTTAATAATAATTGTATAAAAAACATAAAATAGTATATCGAAAAACTCATTTTTAAAAAAAATTATATCTTGATGAATTAAAATGATAAAATTAAAAAATCGTAGTGTTCCGTTTACACAAAGGTCTCAGTTATTTATTGCTTCAATAAGCATATTTATTTGAAGTACTGAAGTTACTAAACATTTTCGTAACGTTATATTGAAAATAGCAAAATTGGTGAACTGTAACAATCAAAAACATTATTTTTTTAAATGTTATAACATTGTTTATTTAAGTACACATGAAAAATACAATCTAAAGACTGATATACATGAATATAAATGCCCTAAGACAAACTTATTCGGAAACAGTCTATTGAAAACATTTTTTGGACTGATGTTCTGCGCAAATTGGTTTTCTGCATTGTATACAACAATGTTTCGTCTTTCTGTCAAGAAAATAATAATATAGATATTATTGTCAGGCAAAAAGTCTCTTAGATCCCTTACATCGGGAATATCTTCTAGGTTCAACAAACTTTCGATAAAATGTCATATTTGTCTTCGTAAATTGACGATTGCCAATCGCGCTTGCAAATGAGTCCTGAAAAGATCTAAAACATGACTTTTTACGATGAAGCTAAATTAAATAGTTTATTGTCTTTTAAAAAATTGTACAATATTTGACTGTTGACTCTTGCTTGATCAAGCATGACATAAAAAATATGCATTGGCCACCGTTTTGTTCTTCTAGCTGTAGTATAAGAATAATACTATGAGAATGTAAATATTAAAATGTAAAATCTAAAAAGTGGTTTAAAAGTTTAAAAAAATAACGATTTTTTAAATTACCATAAACAACTTCAAAAAAGTTAAATATTATGTTGCCATTCATACCGGATCTGTGGGACCCTATGCTACTTTTGACTTGCCCTCCCGCTAGGAGGCTTCAATCCAACTAGTTGCTTGCTATTGGGCGTTGTTTGGGAATCTTTAAAAATTTTTTACATGCAATAATAGCAACATTAATGTCTGCTTTAAAGAGATATTCATATTTAAAGAAAATGCACAAGGTCCACTGGACCCATACGTGTGTCAAAGGATTAAAAATAATAAAATTACGCGCATTTTGAAAAAATTAAAAGATTTTTCGATGAAATTTGAGAGAGTTATGGCCATTTGAAACTTTGTGTAAAAATGTGACTTTTTTTGATTTTGAGATATCAGAACCACAAGAATCAAGAATATTACATATTTTACTAGTGGATTTGAAAGCTAAAATTTTAATATTTTAACAAAAAATTTATTTTACCAAGATAATTCTGGTTTTTTATTGAAAATAAGAAGACACGTATTTTTTTTTGAATTTCCATGCGTAATTATCGAGTTTTGATTATTTAACCCTTTGACGACGGCATTTATTTCCTAGTAAAAAAAATTTTTTTTAATGACTTAAATTAATAGTAGCGATCATTTTTAGGTCACATTTAAAATTTTTAATCAAAGTTTTTGATAATAAACAAATTCGGATGTCCGGAACATATATGTCCCGTCCGCCTTTAAGAGATACGGACGCAAAATGGTCTATATTATTGCTTAATCATTATTTTAAGGTATTGTGAAGCTTCTAAAATAAAATGATTTCCCTTAATTAATAACAATTAATGATGCACAAATGACTGCTTATGGCAATGATTTATTAATTTAAATATATTTGAATTTTACATTTTAAATGACAATATGAAACACATAAAAATATATTCTTACTACTTCGGATAATATTCCGTAAAGCAATTGCGATCTTTTGATAAGCAAAGAGGAACTTTACATTCATTACATATTGAATACGGGCGTGCCTCGATTCCTCGCAAACTGCATAAAGTGCACCGATGACGTGTTTTTTCAAACACAGGTAAATGCACGCCAACATTCGATAATCGCACTGTGCTGGAAGTCGTGTGCGTACTAACTTTTCGGCGGTTAATGGGAAGAATCCCTTTCGATGGTTTACCGGTTTCTTTGTTAGGTCGTCCTCTATCTTTCATTTCAGGTTTGCTTGTACATTTTATAAGACCGGTAGCAAGTTGTCGGCGAAAATCTAACAACTTTAGTGGATCGTTCAACAAATTGTACACAATAAACGCGTTTGTCACTGTTATGTCTATAATTCCCCAGAACAAAGATCTCCACCACTTTTTTGATTTGTGCTCGACGCCGTAATATGTACGAAACTGATCGGATTTATTGACTCCCCCATGTGTTGATTGTAATCTTTTACAATATTGGGGCAAGGAATGATACGACGCTGGCCATTTTTTTGCATCCGTGTTACACTGTCCATTTCTGTGCTGTGAAAATTTGAAGCAAAATGAATAACTTTGCTGTCTTTCCACTTATAGACACTGACCCCCGTTGTGGAAACGCGTTAATCATAATCACCTCGTTCTTTCAAATTTTTGTCCGGTGTCATTGTTGGGATGAATTTGCGATTTGACCTTAGTGTACCACATGCCAGAATGTCATTTTATTTCAAAGTTTCAAGAAGAGGAATGGAAGTGTAAAAATTATCAAAATAAAACGACTTGTCTTTTCCAAAAAATATATCTGTAAATTCCAAAACAACACGTTCTTCCAATCCAAAATCTTTATACTTCTCACTGCGCACTTCTTCTTTACCCTGGTAAACTTTGAATTGCAGTATGTAACCTTCTTGATCGGCAACAACCCATAACTTATACCCGCGAGATCTTGGTTTCATCGGGTTATATTGTTTCAAAGAAGTGCGACCTTTGAAAGCTACAGTTGCCTCGTCAATAATCAGTTGAGCTGTACCTTTATTCACTTCAAAAAACCGACCATTAAGCCCTTCGATCATGGGTCTCAATTTATAAAGTTTGTCTTTATTATTAGACGGTATTTGAGAGTTGTCGGTCGCGCGACATCGATTTTTTCACTAACTCAACCCCCAAATCCTCATCAGTGGACCAATAATGGTTATAGCTTGGAAGCTCGTGATAACCCATCAGAAAATGTATCCCCAAGAACGCATGAAATTCTTCTGATGTAAGTTTAAGATTCTTATGTTTCTGAGTAGCGTAAAGATTTGATTGAAATACAATATCTTCGAAAACTTTCCCCCCCAGTGACAAGAACAAAGACACCGGCGTATCACAATCACCTAGTTTTTCATTATCAACACGATAATTGCAATCTTCGGCGTTTCTAACGACTGGAGGAATGTCCACTTTCGTCGTCCACGTTCGAGTTGCTTCAGGTGATACAGTCGCAATCTCAGAATCTTTGTCCATTGATCCGCGAGTCCGCTTTCCAGTTTGATTAGGTTGACCATTCGTTTTGATTTGTTGATCAATTGATGACTGGTTACAGCTGACTCGACCACTTTGGCGTAGCCCCAACTCATTCTTGGAGATCCTGCTTCTCGTATCTCCATTCTTACATTTTTTAGGTGATGGCTCTGCAGACTCATCATTGTCAGATGAAACTTCCTCTTCCCCCGTCGATTCACTTGATGCAAAATCAGGAAACAAATATTCAGAATCAGACTCGCCTGATTCTTTGTCGGTAGACATTTCATTGTCAACAGGTATTTTTAAATACCTTGGGTTTGAATTTCGAAGTGAGGCTTTTCTATTTCTATTCATTTTACTAAAAAAAAAAACAATGATAATAAAAGCAAAAAATAGAACATTTTTTCCACAAAATGCAAAATCGTAATATATATATATTTATAAATACTAATTTTGCAAGTGGTAAGCAATAAAATAAAGGAAATCAATAAAACTTTATTAAAAACAAATTTAAAATGAAAAGCACAATTTGCTTCGTAACGACGAACGGGACATATATGTCCCAACAATAAATGTTGATTTATTTATAACCTTATAATATTTATTTTGCCTAACAAATGCATATTTCTATTTATAAGTGTTATTACAATATAAGGAAAAAATCCCGCTTGCTTACCAGTGTTTGTTTTCTGAGAAATAAATTGTAAATTATTGCAAAATTTAACAACTGAAACGTCTAGCTTAGTATTTTACAAAACAACTGAAAACAAGCCAGCATAACCGGAGAACAACATACTTAGTTAATAATATACCTCCCTACATTACCAACAATACGTAAAACTATTTACTATATAAAAATGGAACATGATTTGGTCATAGTAGTCATTTTTAGTTGCCGGGACATATATGTCCCGATAGACGTCAAAGGGTTAAATTTGATGTGAAAAATATATCATTGCTTACTGGTCAATGTCTATCCAAAATTTATCCAATATTTTTTTCTGAACTAGTGAATTTGCATGCAGGGAAAAATCTAACTTTTTTTGCACAATCATGAAACGTGATTTTTTAGTTATATTACACTTGTACTTTAAATGTACAATATTTTACAATTTTTGTAAGGAACTAAACTTTACGATATTAGATTATAAAGCATTATAAATACTTATAAATTATTGTTTAATGAGTAGTTTGCAAATCATGATTCTCAATGAGAAATTTACAGATAGTGATTCTCATATTAATTTTAGTTTAAATTTTTATTTTAATATTATTTTCATTTTAACTTTACATATTTATCTATGTTCAGTAACTTTTTATAATGATAACGTTTTATAGATTTACAATATTAGATATAGATTTTTACTAAAATTCCACAAGTAATTACCTTTATGAGCCTAAATTTCGAACAATCATAATAAAATACTTATTTTACTTTATTAACAAGAAACTTGAACCTTTTTGTATATAAGCCACGTCCATTTTACGATACAATTTATTTTTCAAACTTCAGACAAAGTTTTTCGATGACGCATCCCAAAAGAAGCGTGGCTTATGTACAAAGTAGTAAAGGCTTCTTACCAAAATAGTAAGAACTTCTTACTAACGTAGTACAATATACATTTGTACTATATTTGAAAAACATCTTTACAAATATTGCACATTAATGGTTACAATATTAGCACACAAGTAAATTGTACAATATTTGTAAAAAATTGTACTAAATTACCACAAAATTTGTTCTAATTTTGTTAAAATAAAAATACATGTTAAATAATAGTTAAACTCAGTTGTGCAAAAAAAGTTAGATTTTTCCCTGCGTGTGATTGAAATCTGTCCAGTATCTAGTTTGAACTGGGCAAAATCAAATTAGGTTTCTACTTGGGAGAGGGCACTCGGCCTACTATTTGTTTTATTTTGATTGTCTATTATGAGTTTTTTTGTCAAATTTCAAGCTAATAATATGAAACCAGACGGAGAAATGTGACCATTGTGGGAAAAATTTCCGTTTCAATTAAATTTAAAAATTTATTTATTCAATGTTTTAAATCACGCAAAATTAAAATTGCAAACGGAAGCAAACCTAAAGTGCAAGAAGTTGAATATTTCTGGTTCAAGTAATAATAAATATCAATAATTTTTTTGTATTAACATTGTGTCTATATAACGGCCCGAATAGTCCCTACGTGTAAAAGGTTAGACAAATTATCTATGCGTTAGTATTTCATTTAAAAAGTATTGGTGGGCAGAGCTAACGTTTGAATGTCTGGAGGAGATGATGCTAAAGTTTTATAGGCAATGAGTTATTTGATAATATTTATTATTTATTTCTGAAACGTTATCGATGTACAAAAATACTGAAAATAGATAACTATGTAAATAAAAAAATTAAACAAAAATTAATTTTTATCCGTGAATGCATTAATTGCTCCCATAAGTAGGTTAAACGTTTATAAAATTTGTGTGTTTGTTTGTTTTCTAATTTAAGACTTTATCATAGTTTTGCAATCACTTCAATTATAGAAAATTTGAAGTATGATTTTTTTGAATTTAATCAGAAGATTAACATCTGAAAATCCTTCGACTAGGTATTTTTAGTTTTTGCAGTAAGACTTATCAGAAAGTTTACATGGTTACCTTCTTCGACGCATATTGTAAGAATTAGCAAACTGTACTAATTGATCCCCAAAATATGCGAGACTTATATTGCATTACACTTATTTGGTATTTTATATTAGAGAATTTTACTGGTTTAAAAAAATATTAAGATGAACAAATAAAATTGCAATTTAAAAATTGAATTTTTTCTGGCGCCGCTGTGGTCTTTCTGTGGTCCCCCTATAGTGGGAAAAATAGATTAAACAATCGGGACATTTCTAAACGTCAACAGACCGCTGGCGGTGCGCATTCAGAAAATATCCAATAACAAAGTGGTATTACAGTTGGGTACGATGTCGGCAGGGAATTTAAAGTAAAAAATCATTTTTTTCGTAAAACTGTCTAAAAAAGTTGAATGTCAATAGGTTAAGCCCAAAGTTAAATAATGGTGGAACTGGATAAATTTGTTTGGCTTTTGAAGGACATTTGTGCGGGAATAACATATTCAAAAACTGGCTTAATCCGATTGATGTCAACCATTTTGCGAGTACAAATGTAAAAAACATATCCAAAAGTAAGGTTTTTGGACCCACGCGCGCCCCCTACATTTTCTAAAAAGTTATTACAAATTTGTGACTTTATTTTTTCTTTAAGAGGGCAGCTGGCCAACAAATTTTTTTTGATACACCCCAAAACACAAGTACTCGGTGCCAACAAAAAGAAGAAGAAAGAAAGAAAAGTCAGATAACTAGTCGCTCCAACATTGATCTAACGTTAGCCAATGACGAGAAAAATAACGTTGAAACTCAGTCAGACAGATTTCCATTTCAACTTCGGTGCAATGATGATTAACAACGTCGAACAACTATTTTGAAAATGAGATTGGTATTCAGATTTCTAATTATGTTGCAACAAGAAGTTATGATACGTCTCTGAAATTCAAGTATTGCATCTTGAATGTGCATGACAACTGCCTTACTTCTTGCTCGGGGTTTTCCTTAGACGAATCTTTTTTTTAATTCTTCGGGTGGATAAGGTGTACGCAGAATTCTTCGGATAACTTCGCGAAAATTGCTGACAAATCATCCAATGTCGAGCAAATGTTCAAGAGTGATTTAAACATTCATTCCATCAACCAAGAAATTGTGTTCTGTCTCTCCTGGTTAGGGTGATGCAAACATAGTAAAAAATAGTAATGATATTGCTGCTTTTTGTTATGGATGTCAACATGAAGTGAAAATTCTCTGGGAGTTTGTAAACCCCTAAAAAAATCTGCTGATA
>JABFPM010006481.1:0-10088 GCA_022817325.1 Idris sp. 1 HC-2018
ATAAAAGTTTAAAACAAAACCTTTGTTAAAAAAAAAAAAAATAAAAAAAATTTATTTTCAATAGAAAATATTGGGACATACTCGGTTTTTTCAGTAAATTTATAGTAAATTAATAGACTTATCCGGTTTTTCCAGACAATTACAGAATTAATTTTAATGGTTAAGCTGGCATTTTGGCTAAAGACTTGCACTTAAAATTTCGAATTTTTTATGCAAGTTACTGCACAAATAGAGATATTAATGAAAAACAATATTTTTAATATTACAGCTTAAAAAAGTAAAAGTCACAGTAAAAAGAAGCATCGATATATTTATAAGCTATTTATGGGCTCAAATGGAAATCATATTTTAATTTGAGACTGCAAAATATAGTTTTATGTCGAGTTTTAGCGTAATTGGCGTATGACCCTTCTGTAGGTTTACTTGTAAGTCCAAAGACTATGCCCAAAATTGTATGACACACTATAATACGAATAATTGATGCGATGTTCCCTGTTCTTATTTTCACTTGATCATATCTTCACTTGTCAATTCTTATCTTTCACCCTAATCCATTTCATCATATACTTCAGTAGAAACCAATTCCGTGTTATATTTATTTATTCATTAATTTTTACAAACTATACAATAAAGTAAATTATTTATTTAAATACTTATCATTACAGGATTGAAATAAAACATGGAATATGAACATTGAAATTGATTATAAATTTTTGTATAGTCTTTTTACATGTAATAATTTAAATAGAACTAATTATTATTTAAAAACCAAGCTATAAACCGTGCGAATGAAATATATAATTTTAACAATATTCATAGAAAATATTGTTTAAAAAATGAAGTTAGATAACAAATTTGTTGAGGCTATGGCCTTGGTACAGTTTTTGTCTTTTATTTATTAAATAAAGTATTTCTTTTGAAAAAAAATAGATTAAAAAGTAAGTAGAAACATAATATGTGAATTTATTTTAGATAGAACAAATAAAGTATCAAAATTCATTGAAATATGATCAAAATTTCAAATTCATTAGATCGTGGGCAGAACTATTTCTCTCTTAATTAAAACTTCAAATTAAAATATCTCGTTTTTTCCAATATGTATATAATCGTTGTTCCCATGGACATATAATATTTCCAGAAGCCTGAATTTTATCCGGTCGTTTTTTTCTTTTTCACTGCAACATTAATGCATCTAATGATATTGAATTTTAGTGCTTTTTATTTCTATTGAAATTGTTGACATAACTATAATTAATTGTGAAAATATAATTGATTTTAAAGAAGAATTGATGTTTCATTTAAAAATCTTGTAAGAAAATATCTTTATAAATCCCTTCAGTATAATAATTTAATTAAAATACTTTTAAATTTGTATTACAATTTAATTTCAAATTGTATCATTTAAAACATTAGAAGTCAAGTCCAGCAATTTTCAAACATCGTGTCTGCTTATGAATGCAAACTATTATCTAAAAAGAATAACAATTAAACTGTGTATCGAACTGAAAAGCAAGTTGTATATACTAATGTACGAGTGGATGATAACCAATTGCGCTCATATGAAAAAGCTTACTGAACTCAGTAATAAGTTTGGTCTTTGAAAATAAGATCTCATTCGCAGTAAAAGGATTTAATTTGCACAACTAAGTCTTTTTCCTTGCTCAAAGCTTCAGCATTGTGGCTTAGAGTCTCGGTGTGGTTACTTTCCAATGCAGGCACCTTATAAGCCAAGTAAATTATTCAGTTAATTTGCAGTAAACTGAAATTTCATCCAGGTCCTCTGACTGAACACGCTCGTTGGTTAACGTGGCAATGGAGAGATCAGTCCTAAGTACGTGCTTAGTGCGCTCGAAGCGCCACCGGAAGCGCCTTAATCACGTAATTGCTCGCGAAATCCCTTATCTCTTAGCCGCATGGGCTTGTACAAACTTGCAAAATTTTGTGCCTGTTACATCAATCCGAGCCCACTTGGGCACCAAACGAATCCCCATTGTATGCAAAGCTGCAGTCCGCGTACTTATTTGTCTTGCGCTCTGTTTCGTGTGGAAAATGCTCCCGTACGTCGGGACACACAAGGTATACAAACAGGAGGGCTCTTTATCTTTCGTAACGATTTATGGCCGAGGATACTCATTTCAATGGCAACGATTACCAAGCCGTGTAATAGCGTCAGGTTGCACTTGGTACCGCGACGCGCAGACGAACACGCGTTACTTTGAATAAGTTTATGTGTGTTTGCGCGGCACGTTTACTTAGGACGCGATTATTTGTTTCAATCGACTTTTCGAGAAGCAGTTGTAACACACTCGTATTTCACGCTGATTCATTGCAGCAAACTTTGGCTTAAATCGTAGAAACAAATCTGAAACTAAAATGTTTGATATATTAATTCAGTACAGGCGCGATGTAATGAAAGTATGATATAATACGTTTGGACTATGTGAAATGTCTTTTAATCGAATCGAAATCACGTATCCATAAAAGAAGACTTTCAACTATACTGAGTATATTTTTTAATGTATTATTTTAGAAATTAAGTTTCCATTTATACGAATACGTAGAAGCATCTATGTGCGCATTTTTAAGAAGATTTTGTAATTATCAAATGCTTACTATTGCGCACCCGTACTTTTTATTATAAAATTCCCTAGATATTTCAACATTCACTTTATGCCATTCTAACATTCTTCCATGCTTTGTCGACATTGCCTCTCATTCTTCGGTGTTCTGATTTACAACGTCGCGAATGAAAAAGACGAAAACAATTAAATCAAGTGCACGACGACAGGTAATGCGTCACACCTTATAAAAACAAACAAATAGCTATTAATGCCAATCGTCTTCTTGCATGCGTGACATTTTTCATTTCTCGTTATTTTCTGTAAGCCAATCAACAGTATTATTTCGCAAATTATAATTAAATTATTTTCAATTTACTTGAATGAATTAAAAACCTGAAACTGCGTTAATGTCACTTTCTTCTGCTAATTGTAATTTGTATTTTCATTTTTCAGCGACAAACGACAATGCCTCATCATAATTACAAATTCTCATTCAAGTCATAAATCCTTCTTAGAAGACCGATCCAACAGACAATTTGAGACACTCAGATCAAGGTAATCATAGTGTTCTTGTATATATTATTCATCCAAGCTGCACCTTGACAGACACGTCCCACTCCGCGCTCTGCTGCAGATTAAGCCGAGCAAAGATTTCAAGGGTGCCTTTACTTTTAAGGGTGCACGAGGCTTTTAGCACTGAAATTGAATTTCGCGCGATATCTCGAGACCATAACCCTTCGCGGCGGCTGCTCCTTTAACCGTCTTTCTAATTATTCTACTTACGAGAGTGGAAATGAAACGGGGAACATTAGTCTGCACCCGGTTTTAATCTCGTGATTAGCGGTGTGTCGCGCGTCCCTCTCTCTCTCTCTCTCTCTCTCTCTCTCTCTCTCTCTCTCTCTCTCTCTCTCTCTCTCTTCAAATCCTTCGTACTTCATTAAACACTTATTTCATAATACATATTACCTGACGCCACTTCTTTTACGATGTAACAAACAAGAAAGTTGAATTAATTTACATTTTACGTGGATGTGCCATTCGCGGTTTTACGTCGGCTTAATGGGAGTCTGCACTCAACTTATAAACAAATAACAGACAGTTTGAAAGCACAATAAAATTTGTTATACGGCTCTGCCAAGATTATGTTTGCCGCGTGTTTACCTATATTAAATTTTAGCAAACACATAAAAACACTTGTTTGTGTTGCATTAACCAACAGAAATACATTGTGTATGTACAGTATATAATGTTTAAAATAAAATGGCGAATGCTTTGAATACATATAATGTTTTTAGTGCACGCAACCCCTTTGATGTTATCGTATGTGATTACCCGAAATCAACCGTGGTATCATTTCCACTTCAACGAATGCTATGAAATTTTCGGAATGACACCTATCGTTGCGTAACTCGACAGTTGGCGTCAAAAGCTCTCATGCGTGTCTCCAGTGATTATTGAACGGCGTTAATAAAAGGTATCAAAAATTGTAGGGATTGAAACACTTGGGGACCAAGACCACATAAAAGGGGTTTGAAAACCAACAGAAGTTTGACTTGCAGAGTTTTGCCCTAAATGCACCAATTACCAATCAGGCTTACAGGCATATAAGCTGGATTATAAATTCAATTAACAAGTTGCAGTCAGTTTTATTTTGTTCTCCAATTTGTTAAATCCCTTTTATGTAAATTTATTGAGATAAATGCAAGTTAAATAAGTTGATTGCGCCTAATACACTTGTATGTCCAAACTGACGACGCTCGTAAAAAAGGGAAAATTCGATAATGTATTCATAAACGAAATTATATTACTTTTTCATATGGAACATTGTTTCCTAATGCCCCCGGAGAAGTATAAAGAAAGAGCGACGCTCAATATTCAATTCAAGATCCACCCTTAGCTTCTTCACTGACCCTGGGGAAAGAACGCTCGTGAAATATAGCCGAATCAAATCGGAAACCACGATACATTAAGTCCCGCTGGACGATACAAAATCGAGGTTAAATTGTTCCTGTGCTCGTGAAGTTGCTCAAAAATTCTCTCTTATTCTGTCGAAAATAATGGTGTTGTAAAAATTCATGATCATGGATACCGTCGTCACTTGCCATTGATATTTTTATTAAAATCGAATCGAGTTATTTAGAAAATATATATATACACCACTCGAAAAGAGAAAATATATTTAGATATCATCTCGGTAATCCAGCTTGAAAGACCAAATAAATCCGAATGAAGAAGAGTAAAATAGAAAAAAGTTCATTCTAACATTTCCACACTTTTGTTTCCGTCTTTCGATCATATTTATTCAGTTTACGAAAAAAGAAGATAAATAATTCAAGTTCATTCGTTATACAATTTATATATAAAATCCAGTTACGCTGTATTTTGTATTAAGTAAAAAAATGGCGACTTAAATGCATTCACATATACATATAATATATATACGAGCAATAAAGATCCCGTTATCTGATATTATTGTTTTTACCCGCAACGTATCAAGCAGTTGCACTTGTAAAATATAAACTGTTATCACGGAAGTCTGTAATCATTTTGCGTTTTCAAATTGGTCTTATCCATGTTATCTATTTTTATCCAGCAGTTCGTATTTGCCACTACCAATGTAAATTCATTCGATATATCGCAACGATAACAATGCAGCGAGTCACCTAGTTTGAACAACGAAGCTCCGCCACTTTATTTGAAGCAGATAGTACTTACGAAAACGTGCTCCTATCGTTATCTCAAGTAAGTCGTTACTTGTGGAAACAGGAGAGTTTCATCGCAAAACAACTGCGAAAAACCAAGCAACTCTACAGCTCGTGGTACATACGTTTAAATGCCTATATGTCAGAGTTAATACACCGAATCACCTTGTCCTGTTTGATAAAATCTCTGTGCTTCTTTATTCTGGTTAGAAAAGACATAAAGTAATTAAATTATGAATAGGATAATTTTTTGATAGCTCAATAAAATTATAAGAAGTAATTTTTGCAGACAAATTCAAGTTCAAATATTTTATACATTTCAACGTTTTTGAAGTCTTAAAAACCTGACAGTATCAAACAAAAATGTTAAATTATCAGAAAAATTTTAGCAAATGATCTGTGAGACTTTTACTGTCATTCTGAAAACCTCACTAAAATTACTAAGAAAAATATCAAAATTTTTCAATCCTTTCAAATTGTAAGCTCTTGAAAGTTATGAAAAACTATAAAAACTTGGAAAGATTTTTAAGGGTTTTTTTTTAAGAAGAATATTTGTAGAGAATAAATTTTATAAACAAAAAAAAACGAGTAAATAAATTGGTAAGTTTCATTTTTTTCGACCTTCGATGGATAAAATGAAAAAAACTCTTTGATAGAATTTTGTATAATAAAACGATTCAAGGAAAATGCATATCATAAGATATTTTCGGCGAAAATAAACTGAGTAGATGAAATGCCATATTTTTTACATATTACTTTTCCAAATATATACATAAAAATGCATACGTTCACAAAATGTACTTAACTATTTTGTCATTTATTGTTATAATTATTTGTATATTTGTAACAATTAGATTGAAGGAAAAATAATGTTGTATAAATTCTACGAAATCAAAATCAGTGAAGCAGATAACAAACGAAATAAATGGAAAAGCCCCTCTGCCCTGCGAATGCTAATCCTTTCAAGGCATCAAAGCTCCACTGCTTGCCTCGCCAGAAACCCGTTTATCTACCGTACATTGAATACTTTTCGCAGGGTAATAGAGTGGAGCGAGCATAAATTCAAGCAAATCAAAACGCGTAATAACATGGGCCGCAATAGAAACAAACCCCGCGAAATCTCATCTCCCTGGCTTGGCATCTTAAGAATCCCCGGGAAAAATGAAAAGCGCCCTCATGCCGCAATAATGCGCAGACACACATGAGCATAAATCGCGACTCGTGTGCAATGAAAGGTAAGTGAATTGTCCGTCTGCTGAAATAAGGAAATAAGCTCGGAGAATAGGAAAAGGAAATTTTCGCCGGCACAAAGCTCGCATGTCTGCTCACGGTGCCGCGGGCCCGAATAAACTCCAAACGTCATTCGGCCCGAAATTCGTTTCCACGCCGAAAGCAGAAGCCCATAAATATGTAATACATGGCATATCGCGTCCTTTTCTTCTTTAACCCGGGGCTAGCAACCCCTTACGTGGTATGTTTTTAGAAGAGAGACAGGGGGTGGGGGGAGGGGGGGGGGGGACAGAACGGTGGTAAATCATTTGTCCCGAAACGAGAAAACACAATGCACGACGACGAGGTTTGTGCTTTGACTCCTCGGCAGGACTCGAACCATAAGTCAACGTTATATTGCCAAAAATAGTTTAAAGTGCCACTCAGCCGGGACGCAGGCATAAGGATGTGTTTCGGTGCTCGCGCAACATCAGAGAGTAGCGATATATTTTATCGTCGCCCTCAGAGCGACAAAGACGTTGGAGTACCAACGCGCTCTGCGTAATCGTTAAAATGGAATTACGTCGCTGTTGTCGGCGAAGAGATGCGATGGATAATGCGACGTGTTATGAGCCCAGGAATAAAGGACGACTTTCGGGGTAATGCAATTTCGCAGGGAAATGAGGGACACGACTCAAGGATTATTCGTTCAAATGTGCGCTGATCCTGAGGTGGCTATTCGATGAAGACGAATTACGGCGTGGCAAAGGAAATTGAAATATTTTGAGAAGATAAATGCTGCAGGGCTGGCACATAGTGTAACATAATTTACAATAATTAATTCTTTGGTGAAGACAAATAATCACAAATGTTTTCAACAATTTTGCAAAATAAAATTTAAATGACAAATTTGTTCTTTTGAATTGTAAATGAACAAGTGATATATTTATAAATAATTTGAGTCATATACTGTAATGAATTACTCTGTTTACTGAAATGATTTCAACCGTGTATAATTAACAGTTCAAAATAGAAGAATAGATGTACCATGATGTGAGGGTTTTGTAGCGTAAGAGAACAAGAAGAACATAACTGAAAATTTACTGACCAATTAGTATTAAACAAAAAAATTTTAGTTGATATAAAACGATTTTTTTTAAATACATTATAACTTCTTCATAAATATTCACTGAAAAATCGTTACTCTTTAAAAGCATTTAGTAGTTCATCTAGCAATTTTTTTGAATTTGTATATTATCTTTTTTATTAATACGAATATTTTTTTAACAATAAAGGCTTTTAATATCGTTAACAATTCTTCCACTTTGGTGGATGATCGTTTTGCCTCGCGCAGACAGGAAGCGAAACATATTTCTTCCAAGTTATAGAAAAGGAGCATGGTTAACCACGATACCAAAAGTATTTCTCGACGTAACCTAAAATAATGCCCGACAAAATCGAACAAAAGCATGAAATATGGGCCGAACCACTGTTATAAGTCTTCTCAATTCAGTAACTTATGATACGTTTCCTCTTTCTTTCTACAAGCCTCTCGCTCTTTCTCCATATATATGAAAAAGCGACATGTTCTCAATAGAACAATTTGCCGATCGTTTCTCAAACTGCTTCTATTACTTTTCAGCTGATTTTTTGCAAAAAAAGGCCCGAGTCATATCGACAAAAATAACATCATAACTCTAGTTCAAGTCATAATCTTCATAATCTTTCGTTCTACCTTTGGAAAAGATATTATTCCACCTAAATTAATTTTGATTTATCAAATCAAAAAAATGTTCAGAAAATTATGAAAAAATTGATTTTTGGAAAATCAATTACTAGTATTAACTAATTATTTTTTCAAAAGAGTGTTTCTTAAATCAGGAATTTCATTTTTACGCACATTGACAAATGGATTAATGTCTTTTAATAAACTTGCACAATCTATTTTATTTTCTATTGGAAATCAAAATATTTATTTATTTCATAATTGAAAAGCATATTTCCAATGCAATTTTATTTGATTTGCGACAACTAAATTAACGTTTAATCGAACAAAACAAAAAAACTTATTGATTCAATAAGTTCTTTCATTTAATAGTTTTATAATTAAACAATAGAATGCAAAGACATTGGAAATAACGGTGTGGCAAATAGCATCGAAATATTCCCTTTTGTGCAAGAATCCTACGATTAGATCATGAGAATCTCGAGAATGCCATCTCTCGGCATTGATTTAATGTCGGATACTGAAAGACCAATTACCAACATCGAAAAGGCAAGGCAAGCGTGCCTCACGTTACGCTGCCATCAATGTGCAACGTATGCACCGTTGCTGCAATTAAAAGCCAAACGCGTATCTCGGCTTGTGCTTTATAAATAAAACCGCGCATGCTGGATAAGCGTACCTCGGATGAGCAAAAATGGAAAACTTACAATTCCGTTTGCTTGACCTATCACAATCGTAAACATTCTTGGTGACCTCCGAGTTCAAAAGTAATTTGCATCTAACCGCAACTACGATGCACAAACATCAAATCGCAAATCATTTCTTGCATGTCGAATTAAGCGATCATATTGTTCGAAATAATCATTATCCATAGAGAATCAAATGTATAAAATTATAGCACACGTAAAAAATTCGCGACATTTCTAATAGAAAGTAAAAGTTTCTTTTTCCAAAATCGATAAACTTGTGATTAATTATATATTATTGCAGTATTATTTATTTAAAAACAACTACTTCAATTTATCACAGTGTGATATATATTATCGCATAAAATCATCCAAGTATAACAATATTAATTTTCTTGGTTGTATTCACGCTGACCGTTTTCCTATTCTACGCACAGTTTATTATCTTTATCTGCTTCTCAAGCTAAAGTCTATGATGTTAGAAGTTCGAATGGTCTTGTTTCTTGCTGAAACGGCTTGAATTGGAGCTCGAAATCAGGACATAAGACGGCACCCGTAAAGCCGTTTCCGTTTCTCATTTCCCGCACAGGTCCTATGAAATTAATTGTTACGACCGTGTCTTAATTGATAACGAAAAGCATTAAAACCTCACCGAGTCAAGTTCCGCGGAGTTTAGCTTGCCAATATAATACAGCCTGACTTCGCATTTCTATAGTCCTGATGATGAAATGGTTTATTTGAAATAATGCAAGTACCAGGCGGATAAGACTTGATACTGTCTAGACTCAGGTCACCATGAATATTAGAAGACGTTTGGAAACAAAGGTGCTGCTATAATACACAAGAAAAAAGAATCTACACATTCTGAAAAGTAGAATTATATCTCTGCAAAATGCAAAATTTTTTTGAAATTCAGAATATTTCTGATTTGTAAAAAATTAATTAGTTTAGAAATTGTTTATCATAATTCATCGAAAAAAACTTCGTGTTAAAACATGTTTGCATCACAAAAGTTAATTTTTATGTTAGTGTTTTGCATTAGAAGAAAAAAAACTTGTTTGTTCCACAAATAAAAAAGTTTTTGTAGTACTATTTAAATGCTCAGCGAAGCGTAATAAAAAAAGATTTTAAAATCCTTTACATCAGTGAAACACCGAGACAAAGTCTTAAAATATAAATCCCGAGCTTTCAACATTTTTTTTTT
>JABFPM010006482.1:0-10088 GCA_022817325.1 Idris sp. 1 HC-2018
AATATTTGTTAAATTACAGTAATACTCAGTCCTTCTTTTTTTCAAAATAATTTATTGGAACTCTCTCGATTCCGAAATCGTAATCGGCTTTTTATTCTCATTTAACGATTATGTCCAAAACTCATGTAAAAAATTCATCAAACTTATAACATTTTGACATTTGTGGTTTGTTTACAAATTGCATTCTAACCAAAATCATTTTGACAATGTTCATATGTTCTTAAATACACTGAAAGTTTACTTGCACCATTTTACTATGCTCTCGACTCCGACACCTTATAAAAATCACCCTGTATATAGTTTTTTTAAATGAACTAGAATTTGTGTATCTTTTAAATTTTTGATTTACTAATGTATTATACTAATTGAAGCCCTACGCTTTTATTTAAATCGAATATCAAGTTTTTTAGACATCATTTGTTCTTTTGTTTAGATTGTAAATTCATTTTTTATATTTTAATAATTTTTCAAATTAAATAAAAGCGTTTCTTACAAAAATTGAATTAATTTTTTTAATTTATTTGTTTTTAGTTCAGCATTCTTTGTAATCAAATATAAAAAAAACACATGGACAATATTTTAAGATTAAAAAACATTTGACTAGCATAGCATTAATTATGAGAATTTTAAATATTCGAAATAAAGAATTTTCATTTCGTGATTTTATTATGCGTGTTACACATACGTTACTTTTATTTTTCGCGAGGATTCTGTAAGTGTGTAATATTCATCTACACACTGTACCACACAAATTGACAGATTTTCATTTTCTTTGTGCTTTTATAGATATTACACAGGTTGTTTAAGATTATTTACGCGCATTGCACGCGCGATAATCATTATATACGCATAGTACAAATAAAATGTAATTAAATCGCCATATATTGGCTAAATTTAACAAATTATGGATCAAAAACCGTTTTTTATCATTTTCCCTCATGTCGTGGGCGTTATTTTAAACTACATATTCATGCATTATTGCCAAGTGTTCAAAATCCCTCAAATTTTAAAGCCGCTAGTTTGATGGAAAGTATATATACATTTTCTGTTACAAAATTTGAAGCCATATATTGTTAGTTAAATAAAAAAGGTTAATAAGAAAAAATAAACAAACAAAAAACAGAAAAACTAAAACAAAAAACACGTTATCATAAATTTCATATATTTCAAAAGCTGTCAATATTCTAATAATTGAAATCAACCATACTCATAAAAAAACTTTAAGATTTAATTAAAAAAAAGTATAGTTAGAAGTTTTGATTTTAATCAATATATTTTCATACAAGCTATATTCTCTTTTGACTCTGTTGGGGTATTTATGCGTTAGGCAAAAAGCATGAGGTGCAGAAATCTTATTCAACATGCATTCAAATTTCTATTAGCAGTAGATTATTGCAAATGTTATCAAAAATATTATGATAAACATATCATCTATGTATCAATACATGCATAATAAAAATAGCGTGTCGTATATTAATACAGGGTAAGTATTTAATATACGTGTCGGAGTCGATAGAGTGGTAAAAATGGTGCAATTGCATTTTTAGTGTATTGGAGAACACATAAACTGTCAAAGTAATTTTGGTTAAACATCAAATCAAAATTACATATAGATTTCATTGTAGGTTATCAATTCATGTAATATTTTTGTAAATTGAATGTTGTTTTTACTGAAACTTGAAAAAAATTCTATTTATTTCAGTAAAAGTATAAAATATTGTCTTTTATGGAAAATTATAATAATGATTATTTTGGATTCATCACTTTAAAAGTGCAAAAATTTATACAAAAGTTGATAGTTAAAAGAAAGTTATCTGATTTTGATTTGCTGTTTATAACCAAAATTATATTGACAGTTTCATGTGTTCGCAAATACACTAAAAATGCAATTGCACCATTTTGACCACTCTCTCGACTCCGACACCTTTAAATACTCACCCTGTATATATAATGTATAAAAGTCAATCTACATATCATTTCAAAAAACGGAATCGAAGATAGAGAAATTAAAAACCAATTAAGAAAAATATAAAAAGGAGACCAAAGAATTTAAGTTTTGTCTCTAACGAGACATATGAATTAATTAAAAATTGTATATTTAAGTACATGTAAAAAAAGGAAAAAGATAAACATGTTTAAATATATTTTAAATTGATTATTTATTAATTTAAACTGAATAAAGACTGTTTCTCTCTAAATTTAAATTAGTCAAATCCATTCATAGTGAAAGTGAATATTCATGTAAAATAAGTTATAAGCTGTTGACGTGGAAAATAATTAAACGACTTATAATTCATAATAAATGAATTTAATTAATTACTGACATTCAATAATTCGAATTAATGGTTATATTTTCTAATATTTGACAATTTTTGCGCGTTAAAACAATTAGTTAAATAATAATTTATTGAAATTAATATTTAAATATTAAAATTCAGTAATAATTTTACTAATTTATAAAAATTCGATTACTGAAAATCAGTCATTTCTTTTTTACGTGTACTTGTTTGTTCATACGAGATTTATTTTTATTAGTTCCATCTAATGTAAAATAAACTTAAGTTATCTATAATATTCAGCAATTAAATGCATTGGTATTTTTACAGTCAACAATTACAAACTTACAAAGTTAAACAGTTCATTATATTTTCGATGATAAAAATATATTCTATTTCATTCTATTTTATATATTTTTCTTGATATTACAACTTTCATTTTAATTTTGAAGATTTTAATAATTTTCAATAATACTGCAATATGTATTATAATTGTTATATGTTTGTATCAATTTATTCGGCTCTAGTTCAATAAAATTAATAATAACATATCAAATGTTGAAATTTAGTTGTAATATAAATTCCAATTGCATTCTTATATTATTTTATTGCACTAAACCATTTTTATGATTCAGACAGGTTAAATTTGGGACGATGTTTCACGTATGGTTGCATGCAAGACACAGTGCATTAAAATTTGTTACAGGAATAGGCATAATACCAACAGGCCATAAAGATAAAGAAAAATGCATAATGCAAGTGTCTGTGAATAGAAAAATGACCCACTTAAATCAACTAAATAAAACTGGCTTAATATATAGCATTTACTCATCTCAAAATGTTATTATGCTTTTGATATTTTTATATCTGGAGCATGTCTGATGCATTTTTAATTTTTTCTACTTAATTTTTTGTATTTACAGTAGGAGATCTAATCAATATTTTCTTTTAAAAAATCATTGTTTACTACGTAAATATTTAACAAAATATTAATTTAGGTTCTTTTAAATTAATACCTTTAATAAAAATCGAAACGAAATCACAAAAACAATAAATAATGCAAACAAACAAAGGAGAAAATGCTGATTATTTATTGATCAGCGGCTTTCAATAATACAGTTTGGATAATTAAAAAGCGCCGTTTCGCGTATTATTGAATAAATATATCGGAAACGGGATATTCTAAAATGGTTTAATTTCATTCACCTTCGCAGTGCTCAATCGATCGATTTTTATGATGATATGATAGGAAAGTTGAAGGACAAAGATCAATTGAGCGAGGTTGGTCTTCATTAGTGCATATGTTCGGCATTATTAAAAGTTATAATTTGACTTAAAACATGTACCGTACTATTTTAAAAATATGCCATTCAGTAAGATTTTTGTTTTTCTAAGGGATGAAACTAACTTCTCTTAAAAACTGCCAATCAATATTTCAACAGTTCAAATCTGCTTCGAATTTATTCCAGGTATAATAAAAGCCCAATATTCAGACCAATAAACAGATAACTTTTCTCTTGATGGAAATTTACGACAATATTAACCCTAAATTTTTTTTATTACAAATCAAAATTCATAAAATTTAGTAAATAAAAAGAACGCATAAAAACTATTAATATGATAGCAGAAGAAATTATACGATAATATTAATATTTAATTTTTTAAAGCATCATTGTAATGAATGATACTAGTAATTTGATTAAGACAAAAATCATAGCTGGGTCATTCTTTGTATAATTTACTCAATGTGTCCTTGAGGTTCTCGAAATTGGCTGTGATAATTTTTTACAGTTTTCCATAACTAAAAGAACATAGAAAATCATTAATTCAATTTTGTTATCCAATCTTGCGTTCGGTAATAATTACTTATTTTTTTAATAAAAAAATTGTTACAAAAACGCAAATGTTTACAACCGTTATAATAATCAACAGATTCATTCCAAAATTCTTGTCTTTTATTTTCTGTATGTATAAATGTTAACATTTTAAGAAACTGTATCGAAATCTAAACAAAATCTAAAATGTATTATTGTATCATCTATGTTATAAAGAATAAGCCAGAGTTTGAACATAAAAGTTCATATATTTCCATGTATTTCATGGATTTCAAATATAATTACTACAAGCGCCAAAAGGGTGCGTTTAAATGCATATTTTGGACAAATTCGTGCATTCAAAGACAGTTGTGTTTGATGGCCAAATAATCTCGGAGCCACTTTAGAAAAAAAAGAAGCAAGAAAGCTGCAATAAAAAAGTTCAAAACGGCCGACTGGACATTGCTGTAGAGCAGGATTTGCGTTTGCGTGGCTGACGGAGTTTGTACTACATTTGTCAAGAGGTTTATTAGAGACCTAATCGGAAAACCAGTATTTTTAACTACTTCAAGCATTCATGGTATTGTTGTTATTGTTCATTTTCACTATCGAATTAAAATTTTTTTATTCATTAAACAGATTTCTGAGAAATACTTTTTTTCAAAATGCCGATGAATTGTTACAGCTTGTTTCGTCCAAAACGTACATCTAAATAGTTTTACAATGTCAGTGTTGATTTTTTGAGTACAATCAATTCTCGTCGACAAGATAACAATTCCCATGTTTTAACGGCAAAACTGTTTTGTATTTTGATCATAAAAAAGTTTCTAAATTTGAACCTAACCTCAATTTTTTTCTAGGATAACTTCATATAAAAATATGGAGCCCAAAAGTTGTTCATTGAAGGACGCCAAATTTCACTGTTCAAACGAAAGCAGTTTGAAAAAAACCGATAATTTTACTGACAAGCAACTACGTTTGATTCAATACAATTACACCGTGAATATTTTAACTTGATGGAATCAGGAGCAGGTCTTTTTCCCATCGAATCCAAAGGTGGATTACTGAAAAAAATTTCAGATGTTTTAAAGTGTATAAAATGTGAAACACCAACAACAGATTGTTATATAAGAACTTGTGTTGAATGTTCTGATACAACGGAGCTCGAAAATGTGATTTTCGCGTACCTTGAATCGAACTCCATCGAGTCTATCACATACCAACAATGGACAAACCTAGATCGGTGTTCACTGGAAACACTTGTGAAGCCATGTGACTAAGTTGTGAAATCACTGATGGAGCAACTTGATCAACTCTCGTCGCAACATTACATTTACAAGCAACAATCAAAATATTTTCATAGAGTTAAAAACAATACCAGTGCAACAGAAGTTGTCGTCATAGCTGATTTTTCAGAGAATTATTCGATGGTTCTGCAAAACAGTGTATGAGGAGTGCACTGGAATAACACAGAGGCTACAGTCCATCCGTTCTGCTGCTATATATTAGAGAGACGAACAGTTTTTTTGAGCTTCGTTATTATTTTAGACGATTTGGACCACGGCACATCAGCTGTCAACTAATTTCAACAGATGTTGATAACCTTTTTGAAAACTAAGCTCCCCGAATTACAAAGAATCATTTATTTCTCAGATGCAGCAGCTTCACAGTACAACATTTTGAACTTGAATTTGCACGAAGAAGATTTTGGTGTCTCAGCTAAAAAGAATTATTTGCCACATCCCACGGAAAATGGCCCAGTAACGGCTTTGGAGGGACAAACAAACGTTCAGCTGCCTGAGCAAGTTTGCAGCTACCGCCAAAAGATCAGATTCAAATTCCACTACAATTGTTTAACTGGTCCCGGAAAAATATTGAAGGCTTAAACATTGCATTTGCAAAGAAAGACGACATCGAAGCTCACAGAATTGAGATAAGCAAAAGCTTTAAATATGCGATACCTATTACAGGAATTCGAAGATTCCATGCTGCCAGACCTTTACATGATGACTACGTTGAAATGAAAACTCACTCACTTGAAAACAACGGAACTTTATTGAACGTTTTAGAGAATTACAACTGGGCGAAACGACAACCTCAAACTGAATCAATTTCTACTAGCTAATAGATAGTGCTATTAATTATTCACATTTTTTGACGTTCTCTAATAAATATTTTTATTGCTGGATCACGCTCCAAAACAGGGTAGCTGGTGGGTAAGAGAAGAACTGATGGCCCATCAAAAACCTGAGCACAACGAGTGTATTTGTTTTTTTTTTCGTTACTAATTTTTTTCTGAAAAATATAATAAATAATTATAAATTTAGCTGTCTTTTTAGTTCTTCTTTTTTCTGAAGTGGCATGTGAATTTATTTGGCCATCAAACATAACTGTCTTTGAACGCACGAAATTTCCTAAAGCACTTGTGCATTTTAACACACCCTTTCGGCGCTTGTAGTAACTATATTTGAAATCCATGAAATACATGAAAATATATGAACTTTTATGTTCAAACTCTGACTTATTATTTATAACATAGATAATACAATACAAAACTTAAATATTGTTTAAATAGATAAAATAATAAAAATTAACAATTCTGTTAACAATCCAAATTAGTATATTTTAGGTGATAATTGAGAATTCAAAATAAAAATAGCTGTAAAAATAAAACTACTGGAAAAACGTGGCTGAAAATTCGTACGCAGATAGTTTGAAATGTCCCAAGAAGTTTGCTGCCTAGAAAATCAAATTCGGTGATGGAGTATTTGAGAAATTAATTTTTTTGTAAAGATGTATGATTTAGACGTTTTATGGTTATAAATACGCAAGTTTTAGATTTTTCTTGGATTTCGATAGTTACTTAACATTTGAATTTATATACATAAAAAAATTATACGCAAAGAATTTTGGAATAAATCTATTGATTATTAAAACGATTGTAAACATTTTCGTTGTTTTAACAATTTTTGTATAAACAAAAATAAATAATTATTACCGAACGCAGGATTGGATAAAAAAAATAAAAATTTGAATTAATGATTTTCTATGTTTTTTTAGTTGTGTAAAACTGTAAAAAAATTATCAGCCAATTTCGAGAATCTCAAGGACACATTGGGTAAATTATAAAAAGAATGACCCATTTTACTAAAAAACAAAGTTTAACCTTATAAATACATGTATACGATTACGATTATTCTTTCATCAAATTAATTATCGCAATTGTTATTGCAATAACTAAAAAATGTTGAAGTTTTTCTTGAATTAATCATATATAACTTTCATGAAAATGTCTAATTTCAATAGTTTGAATCATTTTTTAAAAATTAATCCAGTTATTAAAATTGATAACAATAAACGTTTTTATATTGCTTTGAAGCAACATTTAATTTTCGATATTTTGTTATGAAACAAAATAATAATAATTTCTTTGATTATTGTTATTTATTTAAGTGGAAATTAATTGTTTACAAAGAAGTCAAAAAATCAGTTTTTGTCATTTTTGTGTTATTCAAACAAAACAATTTAAATTTTCGAATTCACACGCGACAAATTTTTTATCTAAAAACAAAGTCAGTGTTAAATGGGTTTATACACGAATTAGATAACTTCATTTTTAAAAATACGATTATAATTATATAATTTTGTAGGTTTAGGTAATCTTTCTAATCTTAGAAATTTCAATTCAATAAAATATCTTATGATATAAAATCATGGCTTTCTTTCGAATATGACATACACATTTAAGGTAAACACTCCTATTATCATGAAAAGTACTTTAAACAAAATATAATTATATTTGAAAAATATATATACAATATTTATTTATGTTATATATATATTTATAATTTAAATTATTATATTTCTATAATACATTTTTTCTAAAATTAGACATAAAACTATCATTTACATAATAACGATATATGAAACTAAACTCACAATATTGATTACATTTATCTTAAATAAAGTTGGATCAAAATTCAAAATTTACGGGATTTATTTTGATTTTTTTCAAAATAAAATTTTCTATTTTCTAAAAAAGGCCACAAGAATTTAATTTTTTATCAATTGCAATTACTATTTGAACAAGAAAAATACTTTTTATAGTGTAAGTTGCATTAATTTTAAATATTATTTATTGTGATTAGCTTTTTTTTTGTTGCGATTGCAATTCCCAACAATATGGTCATTTTCATTTTATGATGAAAAGTGTCAGCAATGTCAATCTTACTCTTCTTAAAAAAATAACTATCAAAAAATGCTTTACATTAATGTTTCACATCGAATTTTTAAATAATAAATTGACATTTCCGCTGCTATGGCAAAACTATCTGTACATTTGTCTAAGTATTTATTTTCTCGCTATGAAAATTGGTCCGATCTATACATCGATGATTTATACAAATAATACCGTAATCTGCGAATCGAACAACTCAATTTGCCATCCAAGAATGTCTAGTAGTTAATTTAAATTCCTATTTTCCGACACACGTATCGTAAATCAAATGGTCCACCCCCCTCATGCATCGGCAGCAAGTCGACTTCGGTTCCAAAGGATGCCTCGATTCAAAAATAGCTCACCGCAGAAAGAGTTCAGGGGAAAATAGTTTTCTCGACATGCCTCTTTATTTTCCAAATAAAAGCCAATTATCACAATTTTTGACACTTCACGAAAGATATATGCTTTTAAAGCAACACGATTAAAAAGAAAAGAAAATAATAAAAACTTAAATGGAACTAATTTTAACTATTACAAATTGTTTAAATTCACCGTCGTTAAACACATAGTTTCAGCTTATATTTAACGCTTTTTCTCAGCAATGCTAAATTTCCTGCTGCCTAAATTTTGATCGTATTTATTTCTCAAGTGGAAGTGTTAATTGATGGCATCTGTCAAATCGAAAGATTGCAATTGAATATGAAGTAAAATGCATTTTCTATATTTTGTTATGTTATGCATAAACAAGGCGCGATGAAAATGCATGGTATCTTCACTCACAAAAAATATTTTGATTTTTTTTTAAATTAAATTTGTCTTTGATAGATTTTAAGATAAAAAAGTAAGATTGCATTCATGTCAGAAATAATAAAAGCCAAAAACCCTTTTTATTTTTTAATCAAGACAAAGTCAATCAATGATTAGAATTTTGTTTAAAGGTGAATCGTTTTTAGAGTGTTACAAATTGATAGTAAAGTTTGATAACTAATTTACGTGCTTGCTGTTTCGAGAAAGAATAATATGTAAGCAAAAAAAATTAGAGCTAAAATCAATTTAGATCAAAGCTAACCAATTTGAATTTGAATCAATTTTACTGTAGAATTGTAGAACTCCAATTTTTTCACTTTAAAAAATTCAAGATTTTCAATTTATTTATTAATTTGAACAATCAATTTTACTTGGTTATTTACAAAAATTGTTCTTCTCACTTTTAAGTCAAAACAATGACTTTTTCATTAATTAAATTTAAATAAGTTTAATAAATTAATCTGTTGACTCGATGTTATTTTTAGTGGAATTTAGTTATTCATTTTTATCATATACATATGTATTTGGTATTTCATACTCAAAAAATTCATTTTTAGACAAAATTTTTTTGCAAATTTGCAAATTGAGAAACAAAAGTAATACATTATTTTCTTGATTTTATGTAAAAGTCTATCATATAAATTATTATTATTATAACAATGAAAATTACTCTGATAATTACAAAATTATCTTTTCTTAAAATTGTAAATTTATAAATTTATTATAATAAACTCACTTAGGGATTTATTCTAGAATCCATTTTAGGAATATTTTTTTGAATCTAGGATTATTGTTTGTATAATTATTTTATAACTATTATTTATGTATATACATTTACACAAGTGTTCACAGCTTTATACATATTATTTTTAAGTACTTTTCTAAACAATATGTCACCAAATCTGTAAATGCTAAACATTATATGTGCAGAGTGTATATTTCAAGTTAGTTTTTCTCTACAGATTATTTCGT
>JABFPM010006483.1:0-10085 GCA_022817325.1 Idris sp. 1 HC-2018
AATACTCTCCAATAACCAAGTTTGCATAATGTTTGCATAAAATTTGCATGAAATTTGCTGAAACATTTACACAAAGTTTGCACAATTCTAAGTCCCAAATTTGCACAACATTTTAGCAAATATTTACATATAATTTGTTCAAACTTGTATACATTTTTTATACATGTTTTAGTATTTTTTTGAAATTTTGAAATTTGAAAAAATTATTTGCAATTTAAAAAATTATGAAGAACATAAAATGTCTCAGAAATTATACAATTTTTTTAGTTATTTAATTTATGTTTTTTTAAATACCCAATAACACTTCAATTAAGTAACAATTTTTTTTTTAAAATTAAAGTATTTTATTCTGCAACTTAGCTACAACGTTCAGGTTTGTCGGCTTATGCGGTATAAAAAAACGACACATCTCAATAATTCAACTTTTACTAATATAATTACTAATAAAAACGCCAGAGATCTCGCAGCAGTGCACTCAGCAAACAACTGTCACAAATGATATTTTTAAAAGCTGCATTAATACTTTTGGACATTCTTCTAACAGAAATTTCAGGTTTATATCGTTTCATTATCATACAGTTTCAGACATTATACTTCAACTTTTTTTATTCACTTTTATTTTATAAAATAAAATACCACGAATTAATGAAGTTAAAAAAATATTTGTTTGCATCTGTCAAATTGCACTCAAACTGAAATTAGTAATTAGTGGTCAAGATCAATAAACAAGACTTTCAAACTGTTTTAAACATTTGATTTATTGATTTTCTTTTGATATCTTATAACTATTTTAAATTCAAATGTAATTTGACAAATGTAACAAACATCTTTTTTAACTTTATTAATTTTTATAATTTGTAAAATAAAAGTTGAATAACAAAAGATAAAGATTATAATATTTAAATTTGTACAAGAATAATTTTATAATATCAAATGCCTAATAAATGCACTGTCAAATATTTTGATGGACATTTTATTTTGTTAATTGATTATATTTGTTTGCTATATGCTGCAGTTTGGTAAGTACTTTTGTCATCAAATGTGAAATCATTATATTGTTTTCATTTTTCAGTCGACATAAACTCTCAATACTGTCTGAAACTGTACAATAATGAAACGATATCAACCTGAAATTTCTGTTAGAAGAATGTCCAAAAGTATTAATGCAGCTTTTGGAAAAATTATTTGATGACAGTGCACTGCTGCGAGATCTCTGGCGTTTTTATTAGTAATTATATTAGTAAAAGTTGAATTATTGAGATGTGTCGTTTTTTTTATACCGCATAAGCCGACAAACCTGAACGAAAGTTGCAGAATAAAATACTTTAATTTTTTTAAAAAAATTGTTACTTAATTGAAGTGTTATTGGATATTTAAAAAACATAAATAAAATAACATCCAAAAAATTGTATAATTTCTGAGACATTTTACACTTTTCATAATTTTTAAACTGCAAACAATTTTTTCAAATTTCAAAATTTTTCAAAAAAAAAATGCTCAAACATTTATAAAAAACTTATACAAAATTTGAACAAATTATATGTAAATATTTGATGAAATGTTGTGCAAATTTCGGACTTAGAATTGTGCAAACTGTTTGCATAAAGTTTGCGTAACGGTTGGTTATTGGGGTTGTTATCATTTTTAGATTTTTTCGCTACATATTATTGGTGAAATTCTGTAATTAAATACTATTTGAATACTCAAATTCAGAAAATAATTGCTGATTTTCAGTAATTTAATTGAGGACGCACTTTATAGTAACTAATTACTAAAAAACATTAAATATTTTTTGCGTGTATAGTTAATTCTTTTCTATAATTATTTAATTAAAAAGTTATATATATTTTATAAATAAAATGATACGTCAATGATGTAGTCGCGCCTGCTTGCTGAGAGTTAGAACTCGAGATCAATTCCCAGCTAGCGGCATTTTTTCATCACCTCAACGAAGGCGTACTTTTTTTTGTTTAGGTGCAGTTCATTTACGGTACATTAGCAGTCAATTTACTGCACATTTTCAAACTTTTTAGTAGCGTTTCTAACCTCTAAACTACGATGTTCCGTAAAATTCAGGCATATTTTGCAGTGATTCATTTTACTACTCCATCGACCGTAAAATTGTATATTAACAATGTACCTTAAAACGTGATAGAATTCTTTTAACAGTTTAGATAAACGAGAGGGAGAAGAGAAACATGGGTTAAGCTGAAACATAAAAAAAAAATAGAAGCATTATTATAAAGAAAGATACACTTTTCGGACACTGGAATAGTGCATAAATTCATGCCATTTTTTATTTTATAAATAAAGTCTAAGACCTTACCTCTAACTAAATGTATTTTAAAACAAAAACTTATTTTAGATTTAATTAATATTTCAAGTTTTTTCCTCATGTCGAGTTAATTCAGTTATCGTTGCAGATTGGCTATCAAATAAGCAATGCACGAGTCTATCATCGTGAATCAAGCATATTGTACAAATTGAATGCGTGGAATTATCTGGGAAGGGATGCGATACGTATCATCGCGCACTTAAGCGATCCCCAAATGTAACAAAGTGACATGGTTCTTATCGTGTTATGGGCTGGAAGCTCCCTCGCGAGCTATGCGTCTCCAACACAATGGCCTGCATAGCGTACAATAATACTCACCCTTGCGACATCCCGATATACCGTATCTCAAGATAATGCACACTCGAAACCGCCACCGATCGTACCGCCGTTCCTAATTGATCTAATCGGTATATCGTTGCACACTCTAGGCTTATTTGACAACTTTGTGAACAAGTTGATCAAGTTTTTTTTCTTGTTCAAAAAATCCATATTATAATCTCTAGTTTAATAAACTGTTGTTTTAAAAATACTTCCACTTTTTCCAGTCGGTCTAAACGAAGTTTTAATTTAAAAGAATAAAAAAATATGTACAGAGTCTTCAAATGTTGGAGTAATTTTTTGCTGAGTATTTCTGTTTACTTGTTTATGTTACCAGTATAATAGGATTATCCAAGGCTAGACTTCTGAACATTTAACATGAAAAGACCAGTTAGTCATCGTCAATTTTGACGAATCGGAAAGATTACTTTCGGCAGGATTTATGAGGACACGCGGTCTCACAGTTCTCTCTACTTTCACAACCCAGGAACCCTTCAAACAATGTCTGAATAAGTAGTAGTATGTGTGTATACATATATATTATTATAGTAATATATATATACATATAATACGGTAGGCACTTGAGAGCGATCGCGCGTAAAATGCACCGTCGGCGGCACGCGGTCGCGTGTCGCGCGCGTGCCTTTTCATCAAGGGTTGCCGTGCTCGAAAGTTGCACGACACCAAAACGCATATGTTCGCGTTTATATCATGTATTGGCGACAATTTTGCTGACGCAAACGTTTTGCTTAGAACTAAAAGCGGCGTGCGACTTTCTCATTTCCGGAAACCGGAATGCTCACTTTTTTGTATCGATAGCTTAATCCATTTGTTTATACTCTTTTCAATTTTGAACAACGTATTTTCTAAATTTGAAAAACTGAAATTTTCACTTTTTTCTGTGAGTGAACTTATTTTTCACTTTTTGAATAAGTGAAAATTCACTGATTCAAAAATTACTTTTTAAAACAATCAAATTCACTTTTTCTAAAAGCTCATATTCACTTATTGAAAGTGAAATACTTTGTACATTTTCAAAAAATGAATATGCACTCACAAAAAGTGAAATTTCACTTTTTCAAATTTAAAGAATACACTAATTTTATTATATTTTAATTTTACAGATTAAATATTACTTGATTCAAGCAAATTAAAATTTAAATTAAAATAAATATTAAGTATTTGTATTTAAAAGTAAGCGATTGAACAAAATGGTTTTTGTTCAGTTAACGATCGATAAAAGAGAAAAATAAATTGTTCGAAATATCATTACAGAGCTGTTTCCCGGTGTTCTTTCCAACCCGGAAGAAATCGAAACTGGCTAGCGTACAAACTGAATAACACCTGTCCAAAGATTAGATCATATAAAAATCTAATTACATTTAAATTTATGCCACCGCTGTTTTCAAACCAATGAGTGTATAATAAATTGATATAATTAAAGTGTCTATTCTTTCAGAATTAAGCCCCGTAAATTGGGGTAAATTGGTACAGTACCGACAAGTTTTAAAATTTAATTGAAATATGTAATTATGATAATTTTTATAATTTCTTTAAAAATATGTGTAACAAAACCTCTTTAATCGTATTATCAAATAATATATATGTTTTAGTTTGGCAGCTTTCGATATGTCTGGATTTTCGTTGTCTATAAATTTATTAAGAATAAGCAATACTTTTGGATTAAATATAATACAATTTTGTTAAATATATTTTTTATGAAACTATAGTGGCATTTTTTGTTATAAATACAAAATACAATAGAAACTGTATTGAGTCCCATTAATGAGACTGTAAGGGACACATAGGTAGTAGGGTGACGGGACTCTTCAGAGTCACTATACCAACTAAATGAAAGGTCTGTCATAGGGGAAGCTACGAGTATGTTGGTATCGTATATGTGTACATTGTTGTTGGTGTCGTGGGGACTCTTCACAGCGGGACTCGATAAAGTTTCTACTGAATTCAATTATTACAATCAATTAACAAGATACTGAAAAAATATGTTTTTTTCGGTATTTTGCATATTTACAAGAATTCGAATGAAAAATTAAAAATTTCACATTTTTGAAGTGTAAACTCGTTTTTCACTGTTTCAAAAAGTAAATTAAATTTTATTATAGTAAATTTTGAACTTAGAAAGTTAATAATTTTTATTCACTTTTTAAAAAGTGCATTTATTTATTTTATTTTTTGTATGAAAATTTTTTGGTGAAGTTTTCACTCTTTTGCACTGTAACTTTTTTTTGAAAAAGTGACTATTCACTTTTTTAAAAAGGGACTTTTCTCTTTTTGAGAGAACACGAACTATAACTGTCGAAAAAAGTGAATTTTCACTTTTTCAATTGAAGAGTAAAAATAATTGTTTGTTAAATTTTAAAATTAACTGTACTTATTTGAATTTAAATTTAAAAAATTATTTAATATAAACAAAAATCCTCTCCATTTTTATAATCGCCAGCACAGTGTGAAGTTAGCTTCTGTCATCGCAAATACGCGCATCAAAAATACTACAAAAAGCTTGTAATAATAACGCCAAATTTAAACTTTTATGGTGTATAATCTGTTTTTTATTTTAATAGTTACAAAACAAGAATTAAATAAGAAAAACATACATTATGTATTATATTGCATTTCGGCTTTAATTTTTATAAATTAATACATGTCATTCCACTTACAAAAATCCTATTTTCGTAATGGAAAATAAGTTAATTTTCATTTAAATTTTTTTTTGGTAGAGGGGCGGGGAGATTCACATATATAAACACTCCATTATATTTGGAATTAATTTTATTCGAATATGTACTTTAAATAAAATAGCATTTCCCTCAATAAAATAAAATCCTATATTTAAATTAAGAAAGAAAAAGTCGATGATTACAAAAACATTTAAAAAATCATTAACAAATACAATTATGTACACGGAAAACTCGAGACACGTGTGACACATGCCGTGTGCACCTCTCAGCCGTGCCGCTTATAAAAGTGTTTATTAAACACGCGGTACAAGTGTCGCGGCTCTGCTGAGATGTGCCGTGCGCACCTCTGAGACGTGCGCAGCGCATCACAAATGTTGCACGCCTGTGAGATGCGCACGCACGTATCACAGAGGTTCCGAACATCTTAGCTTGGTGCGTTAAATGAAGCGCACTGAGTTCAATTATTATTTAATATAGATATAAATAATAACTGAATTAATAAATGCGTTTTAAAGAAAATAATTTTTAATTCATACATATTTACATTTTTATTCAAAAAATAAAATTTTTTATTATAGCATATATTAAGGTGGCCCTTCAGAAAATGCTTCAGCCTGCCACTCCCCAAAACGGTTCAGAGAGATATAAAAACTCGAAAAAAATGTACCTTTTATTTTTGGAATGTCAAAAAACCATGCCACATACAATTTTTTTATAATGAAAAAAGAAACACTCTTATGTAAAGCACATTTTTCAAACAGCCGTAACTTTGAACATTTTTTATCAAAATGACTTCAATTTTTTTTAAATTAAAGCTTGAAATATCAAGATAATGTTTATGAAAAAAATCGAAATTCAATAGATGGCGCTGTAATCGCAATTAAAAATCGCAAATAATTGAAAAATGTATATTATGAATAATATTGCGATTATAGCGCCATCTGTTGAATCTTTAATTTGTTCATAAACATTATCTTAAAGTTGATATTTCAAGTTTTAATTTAAAAAAAATTAATGTTGTTTGTTGGAAAATTTTCAAAGTTACGGCTGTTTGAAAAATGTCCTTTTTATCAAAATTTTTCAATTTTTATTTTAAAAAACTTGTATGCGACACGGTTTTTTGACATTAATCAAATATAAAAAAAAATAAAAAATACATTTTTCCCACATTTTTATATCACCTCGGTCCATTTTGGGGGGTGGCAAGCTGAAGCATTTTCTGAAGGACCATCCTAATATATATATTATATTAATATTAAGCTAATATGTTCGGAACCTCTGTGATACGTGCGTGCGCATCTCACAGGCGTGCGACATACGGTGATGCGCTGCACACGTCTCAGTGTATATTTCACATAATTACATTATTTTAAATAGTTATTCATTTCGTTTAAGTTAGAATTTTTTCAGGAAAATTAATTCTTACTTTTTGTAGAGAAGAAAAAAGGGCGAATTTAATAAAAACAGGGAAAAGAGAGGGAGGGGGTAAAGGGTGGCCTTTTGAATAGCGTAATGTACAATGGAAAAGACGGGCGAGAGCAATTTGAATTTTTTTCATTTTTGTGAATATACTTCGTAAACAACAATGATTATCAAAATGGAATCATTGAAATGAAATCTAAACTTAAAGAAAACGGTGGAAGATAGGGCGAGAAGGGGTGGGGGTATCATATTTCGGCAGTGTTAAATATAAATGTTAAAATAAAACTGAAATTTTAATTTTATATTTTTGGAAATGTCGACAGAATAGTTAACATTTTTATGACATAAACAAAATAATAAGAATACAAATATCTTTATCATTGATTAGATTTGAAAAGCATCTTTCTTCATTTAATTAAGATATTATAATTTATGAAATAATTATTATCATATTTAGGATGCAAAAGTTCCTTGTAAGGATGCAAAATAATATTTCATCATCTGCAAGAATAAAATCTTTGTTATTTTTAGATACGTAATTAGATTCTACAAGTATAATTTAACAATTATTTTAATTTTTTGATGTACAACAATGACATTTTTTCTAATAAATTAGAAAATCAGAGGGCGCGATCACTCATTTAGTTTGAATAAATTGTCCGAATTCACTTCACAAGTTTGTTTAGGTCCATTTCAATAAAACAGATTTTCCAGTAAATCCTTAAAAACTTTTCAAAGGATGTAGTTTTGTTAACTCTAAATCACCCAATTTATTTAATAAGACGATTTGAACTAAATTCGCAGAAGACTATACATTATTTCAAAGTAGGCAAAGTGACGAAATGGTCCAATTTTGTAACCGAGCGATAAAGGAGAAAAAGAAATTGTCCAGGACATCGTGACAAGAGCCGCTTCCTGGTGTTCTTTGCAGTCCGGAAGAAATCGAAACTTGTTACCGGGGCAAACTCGCGGATGGGACAACACCTGTCGTTAAGCGAGCTGCGAAGGGTCGCGCTGCTCGAGATAAGCTATTGGGTTCCGGGGCACCTAGCAACCCTGATGGGTGGGTATCATTCGAGCGCAGCCGCGGATCCGCCCCTTTGCCCTCGAGGGGTCGCACAGATATCAACCGGGGGCGGTCGCTCCGCGCCCGGCGCCACGATCAAAATCACGGCTTTTCCAGTGTCACTAAGACAATCGCCCCAAAAGCAACCATCAGGCTTTGTCATAGGACAAAAAAAGCTTAATTTCGATCTCGTTGTTTTTTTTTTGTGTGGTGCTGCAAATGAGGTGATGAGTTGCGCGTACCTTCGTGGCGGTGCAGTGGTTTAAGGGTCATCGCCGCGCGATGCTAGACCTTAAGGGCAGCGGGACCACCGCCGCCGAATTACCTCGCACTACAGCATTTACGAATTTATCAATGTTGTTCGCTGGTAGGTGCACTGGATTTTCCGCCAAAGTGAAAGCAGTGTTTTTTTAAATAAATACAATTATTTGGTATTTGTAAAACGACCAAAGAAGAGTGGTACAAACAATATTTTTTTACAAGTCTGAGACCTACAGTATAACTTGATGAAACACAAATTTAATTTTTTTTGCTCATTGGAAGAACAGCTTAAGTTTAATTAGTGATGTGATAGTTTAAATATTTATTGACACAATTTCTTTAATCTTTGCTTAATTACAATTTTAATGGTATTTACAATAAAAATGTATTAAATGTTTAGCATTGATTACTGTGTGATTAATTAGTTCACTTTTAAAAACAGTACATTTACAATTTAAGGAATTAAGTGATTGTGCTACATTCAACTTTTTATGAAAAAAACACTAAGCAAATTAGATCTTATATTATTAAGTAAAATAAAATTTCAAAAATATATCTTAATATAAAATGAGTTAAAATGTTGATAACCATGAAATTAGATTGTTCTTCTAGTGAGTTACAGAATGTAAATATGTTGTTTTAAAGAACTTTGCAACTATAGAAAAAAAAACAGTATTTATCGGATCAAATTTATAAACAAAATATCATTAGAAAGTACTGAATAATCTATTTAGATGTTAAATTTATAATGTTCTAATTTTCAATATAAATTAAAAATAAATATCAAAACAAAATATTATCTATTTAGATATATTTTTTACTTAAAGAAATTGTTCTAAAAACAGATTTAAATTATGATATACAAAACCAAATAAATATATGTTTTTCAGTTTACAAAAATATGGATTTATAAAATTAGCTTTTTCAGGATTTATCCTGAATTGTTTTGAGGTGATCAAAATATCATTAACTCGTTGACTCAAATCGTCCAATATATTGGACGTCAATTTTGATTAAATTATTTAAATAATCGAAGTTTTAGAATGCAGGAGTATTTATGCACTATTTGAAAGTAGAAAAAAATATTATTCACGTTTTTTTCGCAAAAATACGAGAATTAACCTCAAAATACCAATTTTTAATTAATACTTAAATTACTGATTATTTAAAGTTTTAGCAGTATCTGTTGATATATTTCAAAAATTTATAAAATAAATATTGTAAAAACAATTTAACAATTATATTATCAGTATCATCAATCTTTATCGTTGCTATCGGACATTTTTCCATATAAAGGAGTTCATATGAGCAATTCTACCGAAAATGTCCCTTTATTCGTAAAAATTTCGAAACATTTTTGGCTAAGAGCACACCTTTGGGACTATTTTTTTTTGTTGACCTCTAAAATAGACAAAAATAGCGGTGTCCTCAGAAATTTTAAGACTGACACCTTCAAATATGTTATCAAAAGCAATTTTATAGACAATTTCATTGCAGCAATAGAAAAATTGAAATTTTGGAACTCAGGGCACACCTCCGAAACATTCAAAACAATTGGGCTCAATGAAAGTTTACAGGGTGACACATTTAAAATTGCTAATTAAATGAATGAAAAAACCGCTGAAAGGAAAATATCTGTAGAATTATTCGTATATGGGCAAATTTCTAGAACTTTTAACCTACCTGTTCCTCGCATTTCAATTCAATTTTGTGGATTATTAAATTGGAGTTTTTTATGGTTTGCACACTTCAAATTATTATAATTTTACACTTTGTAAGTATTTATAAGTTTATAAGAATTATAATTTGAAAATATTTCGCAATCCCAAGTCCGAATTATTACGTCTTTGACATGTCCCTTTAGATTATGCAGACACATTTTATGTTTTTAATTTATAAGCACAGAGTTAAACTGCAATTGAAAAATTAATAAACATTGCATTTAACTTTATCAAATGCAATAAGCACAATTCAAATGATGCGC
>JABFPM010006484.1:0-10085 GCA_022817325.1 Idris sp. 1 HC-2018
AAATAAATTCCTAAAAAAAATGCATAATTTGAGAATAATTGAGGTCTTTTCTTCCACATTTGTAAAGCAGTTTTATAATTAATAGAACAAAAGCTGAAAGAATGCATATAATTTAATTATCTACCTACCACCTATTTCCACGCATCAAAATTCTAATTCCTCCTTTAGCAAAATATGCAGACTATTATCAAGCGTGTTATAACATTCATTAAATCATTTTCCAATTTCTATTACTCAAATACCTCCGGCAAACAATCGCGTAAAATCACACCTTTATCATCCCAAAGAATTCAAATGGCCCAATTCTCTCCGCGACCCTACTTTCTTCTTCGTGATTATATCATTACATCCCCTCCCCTTCTGTGATGGAAAATAAAGACTCCTTTCGTCAAGAGTTTGAAGCACACCGGAAATCAATGTGAAACACTTTCGCCACTCGGCCACTCTAAATTCGTAGCACCAACTTGCGCCAATCCCCTAAACATAAACCCTTTACAGATTCTTTCCGGCAAGTTACAGCTCCCGAAGTAATTTTATAACCATAAAAAATTACTGCCCCAACCCAGGCGGTAAACCAGAAACATTCAGTTCATCCTTCAACTTCCAATTCATTCTTCTCCTCTAACGGCCGCATCTATAATAAAAAAAATGAGGAATCAAAAAAAAAAAAAAGAGAAAAAGAACCTCATTTGCGTAGCACGTGCAAAAACGTGGTGTACATAATGAAAAGTCTGTATAGTGTTTCCGTGTACCTTGCGACACTCTTCCAGAATAGGTACTACGTTTTGCGACGTGGCACGGAGAGTGCGTCGGGTAGCCCGGGGCTCCAGCGGTGGCGGCGGCATCTGGCTCCATTGCGCCGTCGCCGGCGTCTCGTCGTCACGCGAGGAACGTCGCCGACGAGCTCCAGAGTGGGAGTTCGACATCCCTGCAAAGGCAACGGACTCGAATACTGCACGAGCAGTACGTGCCACGGTTTTCAAGCCGTCGTGTACTACGCACACGTGTGTTTGAGAGAACCTTCGCAACCGGAGATAATAAAGACCAAGAGAGTAGTTTAATATTAAGACCGACCAAGTCAAACACTTGTACAGACAAATGTGGCACAGACAGCACTTCGGCTGACAGAGCCAGGATCGGCATTGTCTCGAGTGTCACGTGCGCGGATGAGCCCTCGAGGCCGGTGCATTCGGCAACTCCGCGTGATTATTTTGTCTGCCCTAGATTACGTCTTTTCACTGAGTGTCAGAACAGCCACCGATACATACTACTTGTCGTCAGGGTGTGACGGCTCCTTTTTCTCTCGCTCGCGCGCGATATCTCAGTGTGCAACACTCCTTTTGTGCGTGCTCTTTTGTGTGCCAGCTCGTTTCTGAAGCAGTAGTTTTCTGGGTGCCCTTTGACACAGTGGCACTGCCACTATTTTTGTTTGTTTGTTATTCCTCAGACAGTGTAATAAGTGAAAACCTCCAAGTGTCTATGAGGAGTTGTTTTGCATTAATAACTGTGGTTTGATAGTTGGATTTTCATCGGCGAAGGTATTTTCATACGAAAGGTACGTTCATTAAATTGGAACTATTGACCGTCAGTAGTTAAAGAGTAACCTTTATTAGAGAGCGTTATTAGGCCATAATGGATCGCAAAACAACAAGTGGGGCAACGGACTTTAATTTTTTTTCTCTCCGAGCAGCGGCTTGTTTTGCCGGAAGTTAATGTACTGTGCATCGACCGTGAACCTGTGGTCGTATATCATTTTCGTTGATGTGCCACAAGGAACTCGCGAGCTGATATTTAAAAAACAATAAGTTACACCGGCGCGCCTAGAGAAATTCTGACGTATTCTCCTGCAACTTTAGGTCATTCTCTCAGTTACCTATTCTCACAGGAATTCGTTTTCAGTTTATAGAGTGTAAAAACATTTGGCCTGAGAAATTCCGTCGCCGGAACGGACTCGTAAATTTTGTCGAATGCTAAGTTTTCGGGAGCCGGAACATTGAAATTTATTTTAGCTGTTTGCGTGGTTTTGGCAAAATTAAAGTTTCGTGATAAAGGTGCCTTTTTTCCGAAAATCTATCTGTCAACTCTTCGCAGTGATAAAAGTTACATTTGTCAAAACGTCAAAGAAGATGAGAGAACAAAATTGTTCTACGCAAAATAAAATTTTTGTCGTATTATAAGTTTAAACTAAGGACCAGTGTTTTGAAATTAAAATATAATTTGTTTTTTTATAAAGTCTGAGGAGTTCGAATTTCTTTGTTAATTGTTAATTTAAAATGTTTAAGAAAAATGAAACTAAAATATTGTAAAATAATAAAAGAAAATCTGTTGAAGAGTTTAGAAAGATTTTATTACAAGATTAAAAGTAAACGATTCTGTTATTTGTTTTTCTAAATCTTCAATTTACCGCTGTTTAAAATGCTACATTTGATTTTTCCAATTTTGCTATTTGTTTTTACACACATCTAAAATCCAGTTAGAATAAAAAAAGTTATTGAAATTAATTTTCTAGTTGAAGATTTTTCAAATCACAATTAAAAGTCTTTTACTTAAGAGATTCACCTTTGCTTTAACACTATATAAATATAATTCATGTTTGATGCACAGAACATTTTCTTTGGGTATAAGAGCATTGCAAGTTAATAAGGAAATTTCGTTAGACGAGTTTATTATTTTTAAATATTTATATAGGTAGATACTAAATTTTAATACAGTTCTACTTAAAAATACTTTACTTTTAATTGATTTACTGACAGCTTGAATGATTTACAATTTCAATCTATATCTGCGAACAACATCATTGATATTTTATTAAAACATAACTACCCTGCCATATTTTATAGAATTTCGCAAGTCATGCCTAGGGTTATGATGTGTACATTTATATATATATATATATATATATATATAAACCCTTGTAGAAATTATAGCGCTTTTTATGACTTGCTATATCTTGTCGGATTTATTTACTTTATGATAAAATTTCACAACATATACTACAAAAGTGAGGGAAGATAAGTGTTTTGTGAAAATTGATAAATTCATGTTTCACATAATGCGGCATTTATCACACTTCATGAAAAGTTTTATTATGAGGTTTAATTTTGAATTCCTTCGTACCACGAATGCTATCAAATATGACATTTATTGTTTCACATTTGATTATTTATCGTTTAATACATACCAAAAATATTTATGCGTGTATATTAACTAAATTTATCATACATTTATATATTTATTTTCAATATATAAATATATTTTTTTAAATAAATACCGAGAAAGCACTTTACGTGTTATTTTGTCAATATTATAAATGTTGACTTTGGGTTGGTGTAAATTACATCACAAGTGTTTAATTTACAGAACTGTATATTTGAGTTTGTTATTAAACAGTATCAACAGTCAGAGAATCAAAGATGTCACATTTATTGAAATGAACGACCTTGATTTCATGACAAACTGCTTTCAAAATCTTAATTTGCATATAAACATTTAAGAGTTGCTTATATGCAACTCTATAAGTTCAATAATTATTCCAACAGTTTTTCATTCTTAAGGGGGCATATACACCTAGAACTGCATAATTTTGACGCAACTTGATGAGTAGATTGGGGAAAAATTATATCCTTTAGATAAATAAAATACAATTACCTTTTTTCTATGATTTCATGAGTAATTTCATATCAAAGATTTCAAAAAGTATTAAAAACAACTGATTAATTATAAAAAATGAAATATGTTTTCTTAGATGCGGTGGTCAAAATATCTCAGACTGCAGTGGACCGATTTACTTCAAATTTTGTGGGGTTATTTATTAATCATACAAAGAGTTAGTACCGTAGAGATTTTTTCAAAATTTTTTTTATAACTTGTTTATACGAAAAAAACTAGCATAATTAGAGTCAATTCTGATGAGTACATAAGAAGATATCGTGACCACGGTATACCACTGCAAAAAATAGTTTTCATTTGTTTATACTTAATCAGTTGTTTTTTAATATTTTTTAAAATCTTTCACGAGAGATTAATTTTTGAATAGTAACAAAAAAAGGTGATTTTATTTTATTTATGTAAAGTATATAATTTGTTTCCAATCCAATCATCAAGTTGAGTCTAAATTATGCATTTCTAGATGTATATGCCCCCTTAAAGTATTTCGTATCCGTTCAAACAATTTTGTTACAAATAGATTGACATTTGAATAAAACGTTATTCATATTAAAATAATTGAACACGATTTGTTTTCAAAATTTTAATAACCTATATAAATAAAACTGAAACTTCAATTTGGATTTCTTCAAAAAGTAAGCTTAAAAATCAATTAAAAGAAGTAAGCTTAATAGTTAGATTAAAAAACTTATGTATTATTGCTTTATTATAAAAAACATTTTTGCTAAATTTTAGCTCATTTGTAAGAAACATGGATACAGTGGAAAAAATAACTTACACTGAAAAACCGGTTAACCTGAGTTTAGTTGTTTCGTGTCACCAACCAGTGAGCTCTGGTTAAAAATAACCTGAGTTTATTGGATCAAACAACTATAGTTGTTTTTAATCTGAGTCTGGTTATTTTTAATTAGACTCAGATTGTTTTTTTAACCAAAGCTCTCTAGTTGGAGACACAAGACAACTAAACTCAGGTGAAATGATCTTTTAATGTAATATAAATTGCAATTAATAAATTTATCTTTTCTTTTTATAAATATTAGCAATTGTTAAATGTTTAAATTTTTTTGTATTAACAACAAATATCTACTACATAATTAACACATCCCATTGTACAATATATTATTGTATCAGTGAAATATAACTTGTGATACGATAAGGGCACATAATTGGACAAGATCACGATATTTTAAGCCCATACAGTGACTTGTTCGATACAGTACCGTCATTGTGAACTAGATATGGTGAAGGCACTGACATGCTCTGATTTGAACTTAATTAAAATTATACAATAAACAATTAGTATTACAAAAGATAAGTTCATAAATCAATAGATTTATTTAAAAAAATATAAAGACTGTTTTTACAGATTATTTTATTATTTAAAACAAAATTTTGTGGAAAATGCCAAATAACTATTTATTATATGTTATAAATATTTATACTCAAAACTTGAATAAATACACGCAATATCTGTCTGCGATTAAAATAAAAATAATAATAAATTAAGTATAGAATATGTGCGACATTAACCTGAATAAACTATTCATTGAAAGATACGTAAATTTAATAATTAAAATCATAAATATAGATGAACCAAGATTTAAAAATTTATATTGATTCGTCAATTATAAAAGTAATATATATTTGTATTTATGTCTAATGTTTTTTTTATACTAACAGTTTGTGTACAAGTTTTCAGTTTGAAGATAATTATACGAAATATGGTATATAAAAATAGACCTGGACAATGCAATTTTTCTTTTGTTTTTTGACACAGATTGGAGATTTTCTTTAAATACTGAAATTAATCTTAAAAAAGAAAAAAATATGTATACATCTGATCCAAAATAAATGGAAATAGTCACCTTAATAAGCGAGATCTAATTCTTTTGTCTGCTTTGATTAAAAATTCCAAGTCTTAATTTTAAATATTTCATATGTCATAAAGGCAATTACGGTTTACTTTATGATGATAATAATAATTTATATTTTACAGATAAAATGTATATTTTTTTATTTTAAGTTTGAATAAGAGAATTAAGTAATCGTTTTTAAAATTTTGGTCAATACATACCTTGAAATAAAAAGTTTGTTTTATTAGTAAATGTTTACGTTATATATAACATTAAAAAATACAAATTAATGTTTGTATTATGTTAATGATTTATTTTATTTACATATGCACTGACAGAATTATTATAAATTTATAATTACTTATTCAATTGATAAATGTATCAATTCTCATTCTTTATATAGCTCTTATAATTGAAAAATTGTTGTTAACTGAATGCTGGGTATTAATTCAATATAATTGTTTGTATGAATTGCAGTTGCTGATAAAATTGCATCAATCAAGGTTTTTAAAATATTGATTAATTAACAATAAAAGTTCAATAAAAGTTCAATAAAACCAATACATCGTACAGGACCGCAATAAATTTTAACTGTTACATAATTTTGTGAAGAAAAAAAAAATAAAAAGTGATTATTTTTATTACTTAATTTTAGTTTTGTTTTCTCAAGACTAATAATAATTCAGAAATAAATAAAAATATTTCAAAGAAGATATTACACAATTTTTAATCAATATTTTAATACTGATTACAGTATTTTGCAAAGATAAATATTTCCTATTACATTTTATAAAAATTTAAGAATACTTTGAACACTTATACGTAAGTTTTGGATTATAATATTATTAAAACGATAGTTCAGATAGTATAAGGTAAGCGAGGGAGTTGTTCCTTATGGTCTAAAGAACATTTATGCCGAATATGAATAATTTCTGTATTGTAGTATTACAAATATAACCGTTTATTTATTGTCAACACAATTTTTCAAAATGGCGGCCGGCGATGACAGACGCGTGACACAATAAGTTTTATACTTCTAATACTACAGTACAGAAATTATTCATATTTAATATAAATGTTCTTTAGATCATAAGGAACAAATTCCTCGCTTACACTTATACTATCTGAACTATTGTTTTAATAGTATTTTAATCCAAACCTTACGTATCGTGTCAACTAACATTTTTGCCAAAACTTTCACTCTCGAGCGTAAGTCCCCTTTTAGAATCCGGAGGTTCAATTAATAATAAATTTAGGAAGGCTTCATAATAATTGAGTCTCCAATATCCAAAAAATTGTTAAAAAATCTAAAACTTATATATTATAATGCGAAACATTTTTAAATAAATTAAATATAATTTAAATTATAAATCAAAGTAAATGTTACTTTAAACTATATTGTTTTGTTATTGTACATTGAACGGTATTACTTTTAAAATAATGTATAATCATTCATACAAAAAAGTTTTTGATTTAAAACGAAAATAAAATATTTATTTTACCGAAAAAAATTCAGTTAAATTTTATCAACTAATCCTATACTTACTAATATAAATGTTTTTTTTTGTTACTTTTTTCCATGGTGGTATATGTCGAAATATAAAACTATATAGTTGAAAAGCACGTTTTTTATTTAATTTTGTACAAACTAAATTCTTGGCTAAAAAATTTGTTGGATGAAACGATTAATATTAGTAAGTATAGAAGATATTAATTATTGATATATTTGATTAATGTTAATTCATTAATATCAGAGTTAAAACACAAAATAACAAAAAACGTATTTAACTAATTTATTTGTTCAAAAAATAATTTTTTAACTTTTTGACAATATTTAAACATAAAAACTGTATTTTTAAAACACATTGTTGTATTTTGATGGTATTGCCTTTTGTAAAAAAACCCTCATATTGAATATAAAAAATATAAATTTAAAAGTGTATTGTTATTTGTATTTATCAAGATACAAATGAGACCAACATTAAAATACTTATTTTTATTATTACTAGAGCAACCTTTTGTTCAAAATTTCATTTACATTCATGTACAAGTGAGCAAGAACAATGACATTTGATTCTCATAAATCGTTACGTTTGAGCTGTGATTGCATGTCAAACGTAAATTTTACACGTCGTCTGTAGAAATTTGTTATATGGCAACTCGTGTAATATAAAAGCTTTTACAGTTATTTCACAACTTACAGTTCAATTTTTTGCATTTTATTTCTATGAAGACGAAATATTTATTATTCATTACAGAATAGTTTGTGGTTTGGAAAAAAATTTATTGAAAAAAAACTTGAAATCATCAATCGTTAATTATTCAAAACATAATAAAAATTAGTGTGTTACTTTGAAACGTTGGTATTTTATTTTAAACGAGTTTTATTGTAAAATATTGAAAAACATTTTTAAAGTAAGGACAAAACGTTTTGAAATAAAATATTACTTTTTAGTGTGAATAACTATTGAAAAAATAAATAATAAACATAATAAAATAACCTATTAAATGAATCAAAGTATAAAATTAAAATTAAATTTTGATGCAATTAAATTTTCATAAAATAAAGTTATAGCTAATTGGATATAGGAGTGTATTTCAGGAATGTTGAACTTTACTGTTACTAACATGTTTTATCTATTTCGTAACCTAATATACTGATTTTTATTACGTAGATACATTAAATACAACTTAAAATACTAAGTGTATATTTTTTTTTATTCAAAAACATAAAATTTCATTAAAAATTATATCAAAAAGAGTGAAAATTCATGTGTCACAGCTGTTACTCAGAGATATTTTGAGTTTCGATTAAACAAAAAGTAGTAAAAAAAAGTGATATTTAATACTAAGATTTAATCAGAATAATAAAATAAACTATTTAGTTTCATTTTTTCACAAAGTTAAGAATAAATATATGATTTGAAAAAATTATTTTAAAAAATGCATGTATTAGATTTTGTTAATTTTTGTACGGTTTGAAAAATACATTATCCGACATAATGTATACAAAAATTATGATATTATGAAAGTTCACTCTTTAATGAATCAGAGCCAACTATCTTTTGTTACAAAAAGACATTTTATTTATAACTTTTGTGAAGTTTAATATCAAATATCATTCCGTGGAGGTTAGCATTTTTTTCCGTTACGCTGAACATATTGATATTAAGTAAGTAAAATACACGTAAGCCTACACTAAAATATTAGAATTATATTAATTGCATATCTATAATTAATTATCGTTAATGATGTAACTAAAAATACTCATTTTAAACCCGAAAATCTGTTTATATAAAAATGTGTCAATTTTCCGTTACGCTTTTTATAAAACTATGTTATTCAGCTTTTATTTATAAAAATAAATATGATAATGTTATTTTATAACTTTTTATGTTAAAACTAAAATTGTTATGTTATATTTGAACTAATAAATTATTATTTGTATATAAACATCTAAAAAAAAACAAGTTTTAATCAAATGAAAAATTTATTTCGAGTTTAATAAACAATGAAATCTAAAATTATATTAAAATAATTTTGGAAAACTGCATATTTGTATTACATAAATGTATATATTTGTTTTGCAATCGTATTTCATTAGAATGAAAAAAAATTAGTCAATTTAGTCAAAAATGCTATTTGACCAAAATAAAGTTTTTAAATAGTTAAAATATGTTGCACCTTTATTTAAAATGATTCAATATACATCTTAAAACACATATCAATCATAAAAACAATTTTGTTTTAATACTTTTACATAAAAACAATTAATGTAAAATTAACGATTTGTGAGATATGCCCAAAGGCATTTTCTGAAAATAATTAAGATTCATCAGCGAATAATTCTGTTAGGTCATACTCGATTTTGGTTTTAAATTCTCCAAGATAATGTATTTAGTTATTAACCCTTTTCTAAGTGCATCAGACCTGCTTTGGTTTTAAATTGCAGTTTTTGAAAATTTGGATCAAGACTAAAAAATATTTTCAATAAAAAGTCTTTGTAATTGATATTTGTGTTTCAGTAGTGTTTTAAAAATTAGTTAGTACAAGATAAATTATCAAAAATAATTCTGTGTGAAATTGAAATTATTAATGAGAAAAACCAGCTTAGGCATTGAGTTTTTATCGAGTATTGACAAAGAAACAAATTCACAAAAATAACTTATCTTCAATAATTAAAAAAAAAGAAACTAACGCTGGCTCATCATTTTATGAGACAAAAAACTTGGAAATCGGTTTCTTTCAGTAAGTACTTTTACACAAAAGATTGGTAGCAAAAAATAAAATTCGGGTTCAATCGATATATCTCGAAATCTAGCAAACTTGTCCATGTGTCTACAATTTTTTCAATACATTTTAACTATACTATTAACAAATTAATGCTAAATTGATGCCAGACGTCGAGATACTACACATGTACCCAACATATATAATTAATTATATCAGTTGAATCAATAGGAATTCATGTTACTGTTGTATAAATTACATATTCTGTTTTGAATATATTGTTTTCAAGATGAAAATAATATTAAAAGGTTTGTTTTGTTATATGGTAATTTATTT
>JABFPM010006485.1:0-10084 GCA_022817325.1 Idris sp. 1 HC-2018
ACGTTTCAGGTACATTTACTTAACTCTAGATTTGTTTCAAATGAATTGAAAATTTCTGTCAATCTTTTTCAGTTGTAATCCTTTCACAAAAATTTCCATGAAATGTCCACGTTTTTCGGTTTAACTTTTCGTTTCTTATTTCTGTTAATTTGTTTCCAGTTTATGTGTCCTCTTCCTTGAAAGATTCTCAATTTCCAAGTTTTAATTCCACTTATTTCTGTCAATTATATGCAAATGTTGTTTCTCTTTACAGGGACTTATTGTCAATAAGTTGATACAAACATCAACTGCTCAATCCTCAAAAGTGACACTCGTTCCAACCAACTCTGTCAAATCGCCCATGAAAATATTACCTGCTCCGACTTTAACAACCCAAGTAAAGTCCACCGCTGCTTCAAACTCGCAGCAGGCAGCGGTCACTTATGCGACTACCAATAAAACTCAAAACATTCAACAAAGTCCGCAAAAGGTCATTATACGTCAGGTGAGTTTCGTGACCGGACAGGTTTGATGAGTTTAGTCATTTTGTAGGTGGCTCTTGTTGGTTGGATTTCTTTTCATCAATTTTCTTCTTTTTTGTACAAGTTTCTTCAGATTTTCATTCATATTCCCGTTCTCAATGCTCTTTTTCTTTTTTAAATACAACTAAAAGTATACAATTTTCAAAATAATGTAATTTTTATGTTTATAATACACTAACAATAAATAAAAGTTAAATTATTGTTAGCTTAAAAAAGCATAAATCTGGAGCAATATTTTTTCTGGAAAGTAATTTCTTCTAAGGAAATGTAGGGCATTTTTAGATGAATTTTTGAGCTTTGCTTTTATTTATTTTGACATATTATTAGTGAACTAAAATAAAGATAAATTTTTTTACAGAGTCCTCTTAAGCCAGGAACAGTTTTCGGCGGTGGACAAGTCATAAGGATACCAGCAAATCAAAGTATAGTTTCTGGATCAAGTACGGTTCACCCGATGCAACTGCAACGAAGACAGGTTTAAATAAAATTTCAGTATTAAAAGTAATACAAAGAAAATTATAATTCATAAATAAATTTAATTTTCAGGTTCAATATGTGCGATTGGTTAGTACCCCAGCAACGGGAACCACAAACGTAGTGACAGTTGGCAAACCAAAGACCCAAACTATTCCCAGTGGAGTAACAAAAATCGGACCACAGCCGCAGCAAATTGTCAAAGTGGTGCCACTGAACACTGGCAATCAAAGTTTGCGACACGTTGCTCCGAAAACGCAAACTTTGACTGGCACGAGTCAGCGCCTTATAATCCCTGCAACTACTAATACTGGATCGAATCAAAACAAAAGTGCTGTTGCTATTCCAGCTTCGGCTTTAAGTCAGCTTGCTTCAGGCCAGGCGGTCCTGTCGACCGGTCCAAATGTCGGAAATATTGTCGTACTTCCGGCACAGTATATTCAACAACAGCAGCAGCAAACTGCAGCGAAAAAAGTTGGTTTCAAAAATAAAATTATCTTTTATTTAATTTGTGATAATAATTGAATAAATAATTTTAGCTAAATGTTGAAGAAGTTAAAGGAAAGTTGCAAGTAACTCCAACTTTGCTAAATACATCTTTACAAACTTCACTAACTTCGATCGGCAGTTCTGAAACGAAAGGTTCAAAATCTTACAACAATGTTGAGCCGAATGGTCTTCGACCAAGAAAACCGTGTAACTGTACGAAATCCCAATGTTTGAAACTGTAAGTTTAAATTTTGTTTTTTTTTTTTAATTATATAAATAAAATTTAATGAGTATTTTTTGTAGGTACTGCGATTGTTTTGCAAACGGTGAATTTTGTCACATGTGTAACTGCAATAATTGTTCGAATAATCTTGGAAATGAAGAAGAAAGACAGAGGGCTATAAAATCATGTTTGGAACGAAATCCAAATGCTTTTAGACCGAAAATAGGTAAAGGTAAAGATACTGGAGAAGATATTAGGAGGCACAACAAAGGCTGCAACTGCAAACGCAGTGGGTGTTTGAAAAATTATTGTGAATGCTACGAAGTAAGACTTATTTCGAAAAGAAAATTTAAAAAAAGGAAAAAGTTTAAAATGTTCTAAATATTTTTATATTTTTTAGGCGAAAATTCCTTGCTCAGATAATTGCAAGTGTTTTGGATGTCGCAATATCGAAGATTTAACTTTGAGTAAAAAGTCGCTGAAAGATTTGGCAGAAGCTGCTGAGTCGCGCACCTCGCAGCTCACTTTAAATAAATCGAAATTGCAGCATTTTAGTGAAATGGCTTTCAGGCCACCTGCAACATCAAATACTGGACCGAGGTATAAATATCCTTTTAATTTTAATCTATTTATTTCTTAAAATTTGTAAATTAAAATATTTATAAATATTTTTGCAGACAACCATTTAACTTTTTAACTGATAAAGTTGTGGAAATGACTTGTCAGTGTTTGATGGCGCAAGCTGAGGAAGCAGAAAGAAGTATGCCTGATGAAGATAATTCAGACAAATTGATAATAGAAGAATTTGGTCGCTGTTTAAAAGAGATAATTGAATCTGCTCACAAAGCAGAAGCAACATAACAGGTATTAATTTGAATTTCGTATAAAAAGCACAAATTTGCTATTATTCAAAGAAACGAAATTTATAATAAAAATATTTTTACATTATGTTTATACTTAATCAATTTGTAAATTACTTATTCATCAAATTTTTTATAAAAATTATTATAAAATATAATTTTTTTTCAGAGTTTGGCAGAATTGAAATTGATTGATGCTCAAATGAAATGAAGCATAAACTTTACTAAAAGTCATTCAATTTTGTGACAAATGTTTTTATGAAATTTCCTCTGATTGATATAAACATTTGACAAATCCAAGCAAACAAATAAATATATATATATATAAATAAATAAATTGTAAACTAGAATATCTGTTAAACTAAGTGGTACAACAATAATGGACTTGTACATAATGCATGCAAGAAAAAACTTTTTCTTATTGTGGTCAAGTAGAGGCGAATGTTACTGTAATAAGAATGTGTAGATTTTTAAAATGATTGTGAAATTTATTATAGATTAAAAAAGAAAACAAAAAACAATTGTTAATAGACTGTAATTTATTCGCAATGGCATTCAACTCTAAGAAAAAAAAAGTTTTTACTTTAACATAGCATTTCTCGATGATAAATCAAAAAATTTGATTAATTATCGATTGTGACCAGTCTTATGTAAAACTCGATTGTGTTTCTTAATTAAATGTATAATTCATTATATTTAATTTACAGTAGAATAATACTTTAAGTTCACTTTTTTTCTTGTATTCAATTCTTAATTATGCATATAGTAAATTTACGAAAGACATTAATGAAAATGTGTATATTATTTTGTTACACAAATATGTATTTATTTTACCTATATACTCAAGTATATATTTTTACAATATATTTTATTTTCGTTAAAATATTGAAGACAAAGAAAGAAATTTATATTAAATATAAGATAATTTGGTCAATAATGCAAAGAAATAACTTTTTTGATATGTGAAATTGAGTTTCAGTTTTTAATGTATGTAGTTAAATAATATATTCAGAAATAAATAACATATTGTAAGAAAGTTAGACGATAAGACATAATTAAATATTCATACTTTTAAACAAACTAAAATGCATAATAAGCTGTAACATGAGAATCACTAAAATATATTAGTCAATATTGATTCATTCAACTTCATTAACATAATAATTTTTTAACACATATCTTTTACAAATTAATAAGTATTAATACTGTTTTTTTGCATAATACAACTTTTGCAACTGAATTAAATATATTTTAACTATTATTAACTTTTTGAAAAATGTAATTAATAATTGTTACATAATTGTATACTGCTGTTTGTAAATATAATTATAGCAAATTTCGAAACAATAGAGAATATTTTCAATAATTTCAAATTATTAAAAAAAGAACATTTTTTCGTATAAAATTTATGTAACTGGAAACTGAAGGAATGAAAAAATTTATGTTAGCTGATAAAATGCAATTAATTTAATTAATGTAAGAATTTGCAAAATAGGTAAATGTGGATATAATGAATCATATCATCTCTTATGTTAAATAATGAATGAGGTATTAAGAAATTTTAAAATAATATATATTACATGAAAAATGTCTTTATTAAGCTTACATTTTATTTCTATTTTTCAAGATGTTATTAAATCGATATATCAAAATGATAAATTTTTCAGCATTCATCTCAAAATAAATGGATTAAAATAACTGATTTACATTTTTCAAATCATTTTCCTAATATTCATTATTTTTTTGAAAATAAAAGTAATCTTCAAGATTTATTAAATTTATATTTTAAGTTACAAAAATGTAAAAGTAATTTATAAATCCTATTACAACTTTTTTTTTAATTTATTTTAATAAACCTTAAATTTTGTTAATTTTTTATGCACTATGGAGAAAAAATTTCAAAAATGAAAAGTACTAATGTAAAAATGATTGATTTTTAATATTATTTTATATTATTAATAATTTTTCCTTAATTCTCAACAAATTTATCTATTTCAAACTCTATTTTTCACAATTAATTAATTTTTTTGTTACTTATTTATTTTACTTTATAAACAATACCTATCTTTATAAAAATCGATCATTTTCTTTAATTATAAATATTTATTGAGCAATTAAGTTTAATAACTGAATAACATTTAATACGTTCGAAAAATATAATTTTGCCGATGCGCAGCATGTTAAGGTGATGCCGAATAGAAATTCTCTGTCTTTTTTTTGTTTTTAGTGATATTTTAGATTATTTGATTGTTTTAATTAATTTAAAAAAACAGCCATGTAAATATAAATACGAAAAATTGTCGTACTTTTGAAACTACTTTGTAATTTTTTATATTTTTTGTTGTTTTTTAGTTTATAAAATTTTCCCATCTTTAGTCAACACTGGTACATGGCTGTTTTTTTAAATTAATTAAAACAATCAAATAATCTAAAATATCACTTAAAATAAAAGAGAGACAGAGAATTTCCATTTGGCATCGCGTTAACCACCATGTTACGGCCTCCAATTGGCTGGAAATCTTTTCATCTTTAAATCTTGAAAAAAACAATTGAATAAAATATTTAACCATATTTAACAATCAGCATCGAAGACTTGAGTATAAATTCATATAATAACCGCATATTTATGAGTTCAAACTATTTGAATTGTTAAAAACAAAGACATCGAAAGATAAGAGTCACTGGTAAGTTTATAATTAATATGCTTTACTTATATAGTTATATAACTTCGATGATTGTTCATCGAAGAAACATTAAATTTTACCTTAATATAAAATAAAAACTGCTAAGGTTGATTAGATATTATAATTAATTAAATTTTTAATTATTAAGGTGATATATGACTCGGATTGTCTGTTTCTCTCACACAAAAATGGTTTTTATGTAATATTTTTGTTAATTTTAAAAATTGTTTTAAACAAAAATATAAAATACCATAAAAACTAGTTTTGTGTGACAGACAACACGAGTCATAAATCACATTCAAAAATCTGTAAGAAAATATCAAATATGTATATAAACAAATGAAAATTAAAAACCCTGTGTACAATTTTAAGAAGTCATGCTCTCTCGAGCATTTTGATAAGAAGAAAAAAAGGGAGAACAGAAACCTGTAATAATCGTAAAAACTTTTTAAATCAACTTTGAATTATTAACTATGAAAAGAAATCGACAATCTTTTATTTTTTGTAATTCAAAAGAAGCATGGACATTTTTTTCAAATTAATTAACAAGATTATTAAACTTATCTTTTAAGACTTTTACCATTCAAATTATACTTAATTATATTTTCGAACAAAATGACAATTCAATTGAAAAGAAAAATAATTGACACATTATAATTAGGTATTTTATAAGTAAATCACAACATAAATTCTTTACAAAAAAATGAAGTTATAAGACTTAAAATATGTTAACAAAACTAATTAAATATGGATAATCAATTATAAATAATTTTTTCTTTTAAGACTATTATTAAGGAAAAAAACAATTGAAAAGTAATATTATCTTTTTATAAATATGAACTCCAAACTAAAAATGAAATATTCATATTCTGATATGTATATTCCTTTTCTTAAATTTCAGCTGAATTTTGAAAATGGGAGACCACACTGAGATGCACAAAGCGCTAAGATACAAGCGCTTCCATCAAATTAAAAAGTTACTAGAAAATGGATACAATGTCAACATCAGAGTATATTACAGTAAATTTCTGCAATGTGCAACTCCACTGCATTATGCTATCAAGAACAATCGCAGCATTAAGATAATCCAACTTTTATTGCAATACGGAGCAGATGTTAACGCAAAATGCACTAAAACGCCACTTTATCATGCTGCCAAAAACGAAAACAACTTCGAGATAGTAAAACTCTTGCTAGAGCATGGAGCCAGTTTAGATCTTTTAAAAGAACACGATTTGGAGTATCTTTTCTCTACCAATGAAAAGCTAAAGAATGTTTCAACTATAAAACTTTTGGCTAAGTACGCAATGAAAGACAAACTCAAAAGGGTTCAGGCGAAAATACTTGAACAACTTTGCAAAAAGCGAGGCTACTTTGGAATTATTAAACTGATGGTAGAAAACGGAGCAGTTTTGGATCCAGAACAAGGAAGAAAGAATAAAATAACACCTCTTACCTTCGCTTGTAGATTGAAGGACAATTTTGAAACTGTAAAATGTTTAGTCGAGCACGGAGCAATTATAAATCCTGAAAACCGTCCTACACCTCTGATCGAAGCTTGTTTGATACAGGACAATTTCGAAGCTGTGAAATTTTTGGTCGAGCACGGAGCAAATGTAAATGGACGTAGTTATAGCCAGGAAACACCTTTACATTATGCTGTGATAACAGAAAACAATCACAAAGTTGTGCAGTTTTTGTTGGAGCACGGTGCAGAAATTAATGCAGCTAAAATACAGGAGCACGAAACACCTCTTAACTATGCTGTTCAGACAAAAAACAACACTGAAACTGTGAAATTCTTAATAGAACGAGGAGCTAACGTAAATGCAATTAATGTCGATAAAAGCAAATCGTATAACGCCATTAGAGGTGTAACAGATATTGAGTTTGTGAAATTTTTGTTGGAAAATGGAGTTGATTCTCAGATTATTATTGAAAGTTTGATCGATGAAATCAGGCTCGGACAGTGCAACAAACGATTTCAAAGATTAGAAGAACTTTTTTTATTGTTGATTCAACATGGAGCTGATATCAATGTTAAATCAAAGAATTATGAAGAAACTATTCTGTGCTCTGTTATTAGAAGCCAAAACGCTGAACTTGTGAAAGTTCTCCTCGAATTAAGTGCTGATACTGAAGCTACTAATCAAAACGGCAAGACAGCACTCAACATGGCTGTGCAAATTTCGACTAGAGAAATTATTATGCTATTAATTAATCATGGCGCCAATATAAATTCTCGTGATAACTCAAATAGAACACCTTTGTTCAATGCCATTTTGATAAAAAACTTTCCAGCAGTTGAAACTTTATTGAATCTTGATCGTGGATTTTTGAAGGATATTGACTTAAATGAAGATTTATTTCAACAAATTCGATATTATCTCAAAAATTCCAAGACGATTAACTTTTTTCTACACTATTTAATTAAAGTAAAAGTTTTAAATTTAGTAGATGAAAAGATTTTGTTATTATGGAAAACCGATTTAGATAAGTTGATAAATTTTGAAATCGAATGTAAAAAAGAAGCTGACAAACTGCGTAGTAATTTAATTTGCCCAGATCGTAATCTCACTTTTTTGGATCTGCTTACAAAAAGTTTTCGGAAAGTCGCGGTTTATTTGAGTTTGGAAGATGTAAGGAAACAACTTGATGAAATTAAATTTCATGAAAAGTTTTCTATCTTTTCAAGTATGCTAACATCAACAATTTTAACAGGAAAGGATTTGTCAGATTTGTTAAATAAAAGCTATAATTCGTTGCAATTTCTGTTAAGGGATCTTAGATTACCTTATTCTTTTTTAACAGATATTTTAAGTTATCTGAATAATAAGGATTTGCAAGTTTTGAGCACTATTTAAAATTAAATAAAGTTGTGTAAATCAGCTCACTAAGTAAAACTATATGTGTTTGTTAATAACTATATAAAATATGTATTTCTTTATATATGCTTTTCAAAATGTTATAAATCTATATTTATAAGTAATAAAATTGTCATAATTTATATTGAAATAAATGTATTAAATTACCTGGTTTATAATCCATCTCTCAATTTATTGTAATTAATTCTAACATGCATTTAATTTTCTTATTTATGCTTATATTTAGTAAATTAACTTATTTTCCCTATTGTTGTTTATTTCATGGGTTTTTGAATGTTTGACATATTTTATTTATTATATCATTTTTTAAGATTTAAGATACACAGTTTTAAAAAAACCGCCATTCAGGAAAATATAGCTTTACTAAAATAGGTTATGTCTATAAGAGATTAATAGTCTATGCCCAAGTAGTAGTATAGGGTTGGTTAAACCTCGATAGTCGCACTATTGAAAACAATCGATAGTGCATCAAATAAATATCGATAGTATCGGATAAACTATTGAATAATAAGTTTTTTAATATAATCCATTATTTTTTAAAGTAGCAGCTTTATTTTTATATAGTTTAATACAAGTAAGTAACATTACTATAAATATCCCTATATATTAAATTTTAATTTGTAATAAATAATATTTTTTCATTTTTATAATTCAAATATAATAATTATTATAATGATTTCAACAAATAATATTTTCTCTCTGTTTTTATCGTCAATATAAAATCAAAACTAACATACTATTTGAATTTTGGGTCATCTTAAAAAATTTTACTTCAGTCAATATCAGATAAGAAATATAGTAAATTGATATAACCAAGAATTTATCTGGAGAAATATTAATTTACTATTTTCTCAGGCTTCAGCCGCCTTCGTGTGTTTGTAATTACGTCGCCTGCGGTCGAAAAAGTTCTTTCTGATGGAAATGACGATCCTTGCACTATCAAAATTTTTATTGCCAAGTTTCGCAGCGTTTTGTTCGGATAATTTTTCCAGTAAAGAAAAATGTCCTTTTCTTTTAAGTCGACAGGAGCGGCTTCCAAATAATTTTTTACAATTACAGTTGCTTCCCTAGTAGAAGATATCTGTGCACATTGCTGGACATTATGACGCCGAGCGATTATGTAAGAAAACAAGTTTCCACCTTGCGACGTTGGTTCTGGAGTAAGTTCAGAAACAGAAGGCTCAGGATCTTCAGGTTGTTCAGCAGCTTTTGCTCTCTCTGCATCGATTTCTGCGGCGATTGCTCTTTGCAATAACTTCTTAGCTGCGTTCAATTGCTCGTCGGTTCCGTATGCAAAAGTCTTGAACCTCGGATCTAGAATTGTAGACAATTCGACAACACTTCGTTTCTTATACGGAAAAAGTCGAAATCTGACAGACTCGATGAATTTTTGCAGTACATCTTTTCCGATCTCAGTTTGCAAATCTGTACGTTGAAGAAGCTTGGAGTATAATCCTGTAATTATCGGTATGATCAAAGAGATAGTTTCATACTTATCACCAGAAATATCTTTAGTTGCTTCTTCAAATAGCTGTAAAATTTTGGTCAAATCTTGTAGAACTGCAATTTCTTCAATTGACAAAGGGTCTGGTCCAGTTGTGCACACTGTAGCTGTTATATTCAATGCATCTATGATTTCCAGTGCTCTCTTGATCATATAAAATACGCTGTTCCAACGAGTTGGACAGCTTTGAATTAATCATAGTACTTTTCCATGTTAAATTACTTTTTGGCTGTTGTCTAGTTTCTCTTTGGCCAAAGTGCTGCATCTAAAATAAGTTACGAGTTCATTTACGTGTTTAATTATATTTTCCACAGTTTTTACAAGCTCCAAACATTCAGGGTCAACATTTTCATCGGCGGTCTCCATAGTGGCAAGATTTTTATACGTGTTTTTGACCTTGAGACCCAAACAGTCGGTGACGACAAGGTTGAGGGTGTGAGAGAA
>JABFPM010006486.1:0-10083 GCA_022817325.1 Idris sp. 1 HC-2018
TTCTTGGTCTGCTCTTGTTGATCTTCTCGGTACTCAGCATGAGAATTCTTATATGCGTGGATCATCATTTTTGAAATGTCGACTTTATCAACTCCACCAACTTCATTAATGAAATCATGAATATGGCGTTGTGCAATCAGCGAGTTCTCTTTTTGGTTTTCAACCAAACATTCTTTGTTAAAAGAATAGCCTTTTTCGACCGCTGCATTCCCGTGCGATAAAATAATCATTTTAATCATTTTTTTATCTTTTCTTAATCGCTTGAATCATTTAAAAGATTTATCCAGAAGTCATCTAGACGTGTGTTGCTTCGTGAATAATTAGACATTGTCGTTTTCACTTTTTCCAAATGTATAAACTTTTTGTACTCGCGACTCATCAATTCCGCTTCTCCTGATTCTATCACATGGTGGCTTACAAAAATATCCAGGTATTTCTTCAAAAGAGATTCACTGCCAGTTTTGGAACTAATGATTTCGGGATTGATACATGCGACTACTCGGGTAAGCGGATACTTAAGTGGAGAACGATCAAATATTAATTGAATAAATGCTTGGAGTCCCATCCTGCAGTCTTTTGAGAATTGAAGTAACTCATTTTTTGATAAGCCTTTCACTGAAAAAATGTTGAAATTTAAATTAAGATTATATCAACAGCCAGAAAGATAATATTTAAAATATTAAAAGACTTTTTTTTCTATTATGTTACCTTTTGCAATCTTATTTCTAGTTGTATATCCAATATCAATGTCCCTTACATTTTTCAAATTGTCTACTTTATAAATGTTGATATCTTTGATAGAAGATTTAGAATGTAGTATATCCTTCTTTATAAAACGGTCCAGAGAATCATAGATGATTTCAACCAAAGAAGGGTACAGAAATGGTGTTAATGGTTCATCACTTTGAAACTCATTCAAAAATGGTTCAATGTCCAGAGCCATGGTTTCAAAAAATGCAACTTTTATCAAAATTATTTTATCTGTGGTCGCCTCCTCGATGGTTTTAAAATTTGTACATGTTGGTTGCTCGTTTTTTGGACGTTTCCTGACAGCTTCAACATACTCTTTGATCTTTGGTAAGATCAACAAACATTTTCGAGCAACTGGAACATTTTCAAGTCACCTTGTAAAACAAACTTTCGCAGGAAATTCTGTAGATTTAGTGACTTCTGTAAAATCTCCTCGGCGCGAAGAAAAATGGTTGAAAAAATTGAACAATGCTAGGAAAAAATCTTTTAGCATCCATTTGGTTGCTTGGATTTCAGTTTGAAAGGCATTATTAATTGTGTGAATTCCACACGATCCCAAATCTAATAATTGCAAATCAGTTTTTTATGGCCTCAAATCTTCCTTCAATAATCTCAACGCTTTAAAGTTGACATTTGGTCCGTCCATCGAAAGCTAAAGAAGCTTTCTTGTATCAAGTTCTCGCAAAGCTTCTTTCAACCCGTCTACAAGATTTTCCTCTTTTGTTCGCTTCGAAAAAATCGATGTCCAGTACCTCGTTTTCACATTCTTATTCAATGGATCCCAAGATCTAATTGTAACATCCATCTGCTTGGATTGAGCTACTTTGTTAATATTTTCGTCGAAACCCACAACAAAAAATTCATAATTTTCAATAATTATTGCGAGTTCGGATTGAACATAGGGACCTAAGCCATAGGTGATGCAGTACGAGATTTTTGTTTTCTTCAGTTTTATTTCAGTGACAATTTTGCTGTCAGGAAACATAAGCTGCATCAAAGCAATGTCAGTTTCAGTTTTCCGTGAAGAACGATGTGTATTCACACTTACAAGACACCATAATATTTCAGCCTTTAAAACTTGTTCTTTTTGCATGAAATATTGAATAGTTTTGTTTTGTTTATTTTTTAAAGTATTTTTTCCAGTAACTGTGTTTTCCTGTAAATTGAAATATAAATTGTGTAATTAAAATACAATTTTATTTATTATTTTCCTAAAAAAATAATATGATTTATGCACACTCACATTATCACTCATATCAAGGGTATTTGTAGAAGTTTTCGAAACATCAAGTACCTCAGGAACTGTTTGGACGAACCCTAATGATTCCGAATGGAAATCATTCCGAAATGGAAATCGTCCCGAATTCGTAGGAAGACGTTCCGAAACGTAACAAGTCCTAATTTTAACATAAAGGTTCGTTCACAACAAATGCATCTTAAAATATTTTTTTATCAATAAATATGAATGAACATACAATTTATAAATTATGTTATTAAATATGTAAATAATATTTTTATTAACACTACTTTTTTTTTAATTTTTCATTATATTTTGAAACTTATTAATTGCGTGAAATTCAAAAATAAATTTGAAAAGTGTATGCAATTTTAACTTTCTGTTTTACTATTTTTTATGAAATATTCCAGAATATTGAATTTTATAAAACACTTAAAATTGTGTAAAATATTCGTTTTCGTAAATTTTAGATTATTTGTTTATTATTGTTAATAAAATAAACAAAACTGTAAATATTAAAAATGTAAAAAAATCTATTAATTTCAAATCAATTTTGCAATAAATTATTTTTTCGTCTTCATTAATTAACAGTTAATAAATTGTATTATTTTTTTAAGAATTTTACTATGAATTGTTGACAATATTTTTAAGTAAAATTATTGAAATTCAACAATAAGTATCTATTTTTATAATAATTTTTATGTTACAATAATTTCAAAATAATTAAAAATAAAATGCCTGTAAAATTATTATCAAATAAAAATTTTAAGAATAATTATTCAAAATGAAAAGTCAGATTTGTAAGGTAAATTTAAAAAAATTCAAGGACAACAAAGAAAAATGCGTAGTTTTTTATGTCACGGACCGAATCAAAACAAACCGGTGTGTTATTTTTTTGTGCAAATTTGTGCGAGAGTTTCGTGTTCAGTTTCTCAGGTGATTTTGTGTTTAGTGAAGTGAGTATGTAAAAACTGAGTTATAGCATTGTCATATAAATTAATAGAAACTTATTTTATAAAAAAACGTATTTTCTTCCAGTTCTGTTAATTAAATTGGCAGATGAGTCCGAAAAACAATACAAGGAGGCGAAAAAGAAAGCAGACGAGTCCCAAAAAAGTGGCAAAAACATAAAAAAATCGGCAGATGAAAGAGAAAAAAGAAGATAAACGATTTAGAAAATGTTGACCCAGAAGATGATTCTGAAAATGATGACAAAATGACAAAGCAGAAGCAAGCTGAGTTAAAGCAAACATGTAAAAAGGCAAAGAAAAATGTAAAAAAATCGAAAACGGGAGACGCAAATACAAAAAAGAAGGCTGATGTTGCTGAAAATGTTGATTCAAAAAAAGTAAAGTCAGAAGATGACAGCATGGCAAAGAAGAACGCAAAAAAACGTGAAAAAAAGGCCAGACAAAAAGCCAAACGAAATGTTGACAAGTCAATTTACGACTTAAGCACAAAAAAAATCAAAGATAAGAACATTTTTCATGTCAACAAACCGGCAAATGACGGTGCAGAGTAAGTAATAATATACTTTTGCAAAATAAATGTAACTAGTAGCAATTTTTTTCAAACATTACAAGAAGTAACTTTTTCGATTTAATAATGTAAAATAATAATTTTTTCAGTCACCCTTTTTTATGAAAAAATAAAAAAAGTAAATTTTAAAACTTATTAAATTCTGCTATTTAATTGACTAATGGAAAATGGATGATAATTTTATAAATCATTTTTCAAAAGTCAACATATCACTTTATTTAGTTATAAATAAATACATTAGTCATACAGATATTTTTCTTAAGCAATTTAATTAACTTTTTAAATTCGAAACTGAACTTTAACTGTTAATCTGAAAAGAAAAAAAAATTATTAAAAAAAAAAATTCAAAAATATTATTGCTACACTCTACAAAAATGTTATCTGAAATAATTTTTAGTTTGAAAATTTTTTGAAAATACTCAATAAATTTGCGTTAGAAAACTGAAGTAGCCGAATTTCAGCAACTGTATTTATATCTGTAAGTAGCTTGGCGACTACTGTACAGATTTGAAATAAAAAATGATTTCATATTCATTTTAGGTATGTTGTTTGTTCCAAATATAAGAAAGGCGATAAAAAAAGTTGCAACTGTCGTGGAATTTTAGTTGACGGTGAAATAATATTGTCCAAAAGAAAAAAAAACAAAGAGCATAATCATCAGCCAGATTTGGATGAATATCTTCATTACCAATTTATGCATTATATGTTGCAAAAATGCAGCAGTTATGGAATGACATCCAGTGAAATTTACGCAGATGCTGCAAAGAAGTAACATTAAACAAATATTTAATGTTCAATAAAAAAAAAAAAAAATTAATACAAATGTCATAATCGACTTATTATAGGTTCCCAACCGTTGCTGCAAATTGCAAATTAAAGAATGTGAGAAAAACTTTGGAGTATTGGCTGGAAGATGCAATAAAAATTAAAAAGCCAACAGATTTAAACGATTTTGGACAAAAAATCGAAGACGCTCAACTTAAGTATGTTCACGGCACGTTCAAATGCATTGTTTTGGAAAACAACGTGGGAATTTTTAAATATAGCCCAGAATTATTGACACAGTTACAAAACGTTCCAGATGTCAAAGAATTTGAACTGCATGTAGACGGAACATACGACTCCATACCAAGAGGAGTCTTTCCAAAAAAATGCAGGAACAAACAGTTGTTGACTTTAATGGTAAACTACCATGGCACTGTAAGTATTTTTTAAAGTAATGCATTTTTTATTCATTTGAAATTAATTTTTTTAAGTAAAAAGTGAACTAATAATTTCTTTTTTTAAATTTATAAATAAAATTCTCAAAAAATTTTATAGGGAATACCTTTTGGTTGGATTCTGATGAGAAGGAAAACTAAGAAAGCCTACAGAGAAGTTTTTAAAACTCTGACAAAGATTGCGCCAGGTTTGAAGTTCAGCTCTATTATGACTGACTTTGAAGACAATATTGGCAAAGTAGCTAAAGAATTTTATGATGAAATTGAAATTAAGAAATGCTACTTTCACTACACGCAGGTGAGAAAAGATTATTAATGAAATATATACTTATTAGAACAATCCTGTATCTGATAAAATTCAATTTTATAAGAGTTTCTATTCCCTATTATTTTGTCGATTTTGTTACTGAGAAAAAAATATATATACTTATAATTTTTTTATTACTGATGATTTGAATGTATTTTATAGGCCGTTTTCCGAAAAATGAAAAAAATCGGTATTCCTCAAAAAGTAGACAGTCTATGTACAGATAAAGATGAAAATGAGGTAATTTTCAATTAAATGTATTATAAATAACGGTAACACTTTGATTTACATTTACACAATGATTAGAATTCTTTCACATTCATCATAATAGAAATAATAACTAAGTTTTTTAATTTTCAGGTTCAGTACACCATTTTGAAAGCTCAGTGTAAGATATATATTAAATATTTCTTGGTTCTTCCGTTAGCTAAGTCAGAATTGATTGAAATTGGATATAAAAATATAAAAGAAACTGTATTGAAATTATTATCCAATGATCAGTGGAAAAATGATGAAGATGCAAAATGTTTATTGAAAAAGTTCACAAGGTTCTTCGATTATTACCGACACACTTGGTTGCATCGTTGGACTCCGTCTGAAATTTCATGCTTTCAGCAAAAAGTTCGGACAAATAACATCATAGAAAATTACCATGGGCTATTAAACATGAATTTTAAAAGAAGACATCCTCATCCTAGAAGATTCATCTGTAAATATAATATATTATATATCTGTAAATATAATAATAAATATAATATATATCTGTAAATATAAATAAATATGTTTCATTAAACATATATATATTTATAATACACAGCATTAAATATTCATAATTTGAAGTAATTTTAATGCAATGTTTGTAGACGGTTTGCTGGAAGTTGTATTTAAGGCTCATCTCCAATTGATCCAGCAGCTGACAGAACCTAAAACTCCGGACAAGAAGAAAAAGTTCTTGATGAAGGAGGAAATTTTAGAGGAATTGTGGGAAAAGTTGGCAAAGGACGGTAAAATTCAAGAATTTTTGCAGGAAGCGTCCAAATTAATTAACCCTTTGGTCGAAACTCTGAAAGGTAAAAAAAATTAAAATTGTATAAAATGCTCCATTGTAGATAATCTAAAATTATAAATTATTATTTTTTAATGTAGAAATAGAAAAAATATATAAATTATTATTTACAGAATAATTATAAGAAAATTCGTTCTTTTTGATTAAAACAAAAATAATATAAAATTTAAATATCTCTTGACTCTTAATGTATTGGATATATTTTAATTTAAATGCACTATTTATATATGCAATTTGTAATATGAAATTAATAAATTTATAATGGCAGATCTTTAAATTAAACAGTATTTAAATTAATTTTAATTACTTTTAATTTAATCTAATAATACACATTTTGTAGCACTAAACAAGAATTTGAAGGAAAAAAAAGAAAAGATAGAAGGCGCAAATGAGGTACAAGTAACGTGTGACAAATCCGTCCATGTAAGTATGAGTATATACTTTTCACTGGATCTTTTTGCAAATTTTTTATATATTGAAATGAAATGAATAAAATTTTGTGCATTTGGTATTGCTCTTAAGGTTAGTTTTAAATGAAAATACTTATTCTTTTTAAGTGATTATTTCATCCTAAATTATTTAAATTTTTTATTTAGGAATCTGTCATGAATGTAGCAAACGACAGTGTTTCTGATTCCTCATGCGAACCTGCGTCGAAAAAGCTCAGTAAGTATAAAATTTTTAAACAGGCTGGTACTTTAAAAGGATAGGTAAGCAAAAGATTTATCAGAATAAACTGATTTTTCTTGTGTGTGGGAACACATCAGATGCAGTAGTGATTAAAATGATGTCTTATGAGCTCTTAAGGTGCCAAAAAAATAATTTCAATTTTGAAATATGACGACAATTCGATTGCATACTTATTTTATCCCCTGATTATCATTATTTTATTAGTCTCATTTTTAATACTTTAATTTTAATTTTTAGAACCTGATTATGGTCACTACACGATCCACTGGATTGGACCCAAGCTTAAAATGATTTTTCGGAGGAGCTAGATTTTACTTTCATGATATCGTTTTAATATATAAATTTATTAATGTTATTATTTTATAAAAATCAGAATGTTGAGAGATTAACAAATGAAAAATATATAAATATAATATATTTTTAAACTTGAAAGGGTTTTATTATTTTAAACTATTTTTCAGCGAAAAAAGTAAGTCTAAGAGAAAGGTTTAAGAAGATAAACAGAATCTATTAATCTATTTTTTATTTGATTGATTCCAAATCCATTATTAAAACAGTTTATTTATATTTGCATTATTCTAATATTTGTTGATAATAGTCTGTTATTTTCATGTTACTGTATCAGAATTATTATTAAATTGCTATTTCAAAAGTAAAGGAATGTTTAAAATAATTTAACTATTCATATCCATAAAAAATATGAAGATATTAACTATTCAAGTATTGAAATCATTTTTGTTTCTCTTTTCTTTAACTTTTTAAATTAAAATACAGATTAAAAAAAATAAATAAATTGAAATAACCAAAATTTAAAATAAATATAAAAAATTAGATAATGTGCAATAACCTCATTAAAAAACTGCAACAATTTTTGTTACAAAATTTCGTAATTTTAAACATTCTTGGAAATTCAATTAATTGAAACAAATCGAGAATTTATACATTTTAAATATTTTAACAGTTCTACAGGAATATTTGATAAGTTACAAAATTCTAGTATTAACTAATATTGTTTACAAATTTATAATAATGATTTATAATATACGATGTTTTGTACCAATAATAATTATTCTACAATCTCTTCTAAAGATGCATTTGTTGTGAACGAACCTTTATGTTAAAATTAGGACTTGTTACGTTTCGGAACGTCTTCCTACGAATTCGGGACGATTTCCATTTCGGAATGATTTCCATTCGGAATCATTAGGGTTCGTCCAAACAGTTCCTGAGGTACTTGATGTTTCGAAAACTTCTACAAATACCCTTGATATGAGTGATAATGTGAGTGTGCATAAATCATATTATTTTTTTAGGAAAATAATAAATAAAATTGTATTTTAATTACACAATTTATATTTCAATTTACAGGAAAACACAGTTACTGGAAAAAATACTTTAAAAAATAAACAAAACAAAACTATTCAATATTTCATGCAAAAAGAACAAGTTTTAAAGGCTGAAATATTATGGTGTCTTGTAAGTGTGAATACACATCGTTCTTCACGGAAAACTGAAACTGACATTGCTTTGATGCAGCTTATGTTTCCTGACAGCAAAATTGTCACTGAAATAAAACTGAAGAAAACAAAAATCTCGTACTGCATCACCTATGGCTTAGGTCCCTATGTTCAATCCGAACTCGCAATAATTATTGAAAATTATGAATTTTTTGTTGTGGGTTTCGACGAAAATATTAACAAAGTAGCTCAATCCAAGCAGATGGATGTTACAATTAGATCTTGGGATCCATTGAATAAGAATGTGAAAACGAGGTACTGGACATCGATTTTTTCGAAGCGAACAAAAGAGGAAAATCTTGTAGACGGGTTGAAAGAAGCTTTGCGAGAACTTGATACAAGAAAGCTTCTTTAGCTTTCGATGGACGGACCAAATGTCAACTTTAAAGCGTTGAGATTATTGAAGGAAGATTTGAGGCCATAAAAAACTGATTTGCAATTATTAGATTTGGGATCGTGTGGAATTCACACAATTAATAATGCCTTTCAAACTGAAATCCAAGCAACCAAATGGATGCTAAAAGATTTTTTCCTAGCATTGTTCAATTTTTTCAACCATTTTTCTTCGCGCCGAGGAGATTTTACAGAAGTCACTAAATCTACAGAATTTCCTGCGAAAGTTTGTTTTACAAGGTGACTTGAAAATGTTCCAGTTGCTCGAAAATGTTTGTTGATCTTACCAAAGATCAAAGAGTATGTTGAAGCTGTCAGGAAACGTCCAAAAAACGAGCAACCAACATGTACAAATTTTAAAACCATCGAGGAGGCGACCACAGATAAAATAATTTTGATAAAAGTTGCATTTTTTGAAACCATGGCTCTGGACATTGAACCATTTTTGAATGAGTTTCAAAGTGATGAACCATTAACACCATTTCTGTACCCTTCTTTGGTTGAAATCATCTATGATTCTCTGGACCGTTTTATAAAGAAGGATATACTACATTCTAAATCTTCTATCAAAGATATCAACATTTATAAAGTAGACAATTTGAAAAATGTAAGGGACATTGATATTGGATATACAACTAGAAATAAGATTGCAAAAGGTAACATAATAGAAAAAAAAGTCTTTTAATATTTTAAATATTATCTTTCTGGCTGTTGATATAATCTTAATTTAAATTTCAACATTTTTTCAGTGAAAGGCTTATCAAAAAATGAGTTACTTCAATTCTCAAAAGACTGCAGGATGGGACTCCAAGCATTTATTCAATTAATATTTGATCGTTCTCCACTTAAGTATCCGCTTACCCGAGTAGTCGCATGTATCAATCCCGAAATCATTAGTTCCAAAACTGGCAGTGAATCTCTTTTGAAGAAATACCTGGATATTTTTGTAAGCCACCATGTGATAGAATCAGGAGAAGCGGAATTGATGAGTCGCGAGTACAAAAAGTTTATACATTTGGAAAAAGTGAAAACGACAATGTCTAATTATTCACGAAGCAACACACGTCTAGATGACTTCTGGATAAATCTTTTAAATGATTCAAGCGATTAAGAAAAGATAAAAAAATGATTAAAATGATTATTTTATCGCACGGGAATGCAGCGGTCGAAAAAGGCTATTCTTTTAACAAAGAATGTTTGGTTGAAAACCAAAAAGAGAACTCGCTGATTGCACAACGCCATATTCATGATTTCATTAATGAAGTTGGTGGAGTTGATAAAGTCGACATTTCAAAAATGATGATCCACGCATATAAGAATTCTCATGCTGAGTACCGAGAAGATCAACAAGAGCAGACCAAGAA
>JABFPM010006487.1:0-10082 GCA_022817325.1 Idris sp. 1 HC-2018
AAGAAAAGGAAATAGTTTCTTTTACGAACAAACTTAACAAATATCCAGCAAACTGGTTCGGTCTGCATCTAAATTTACTCACACACATATACACATGTAGTCTGAGCTGCTGTTATCGGACTGTTCGTCAGACAGTATTTCTAGACTACTACTGGGTTATTTGTAAGCCGCTTCAGCGTGAAAATATCATGGTATGACTGTGCTTTTAAAATTTAACATGTTTTTTTTAAATCAGCTTGTTGCATTTATTCTTATTGTTTTTCTTCAACATATAAACAAATTATGCATTTATTGCAGAAAATTGAAGTGCATATAAATTCACTAATAAAAGTTTTAAAGCACGTTTACTGTTCATGTGCTTAAAGTTTATTTACAGTACATTTGCAGTCATTTTTTTTCTCTTGCGGGTGGCAAAGTCGTTTTATTTTATCAAAAGTGACATTTTACCGCCCTAATGAGAATATACAAAAATTTCAATTTTTTGACAATAATTTTAACATTACTATTTCAATATATTTTTGACGTACTATTGTTCGGTATTTCAATTTTTATTGTGTAAACATTAGGGTGGTCCACAATTTGACAATTTTTCGTGCACCTCCTGGGTCGAAAGTTTTTTGAAACAAAATTTTTTGACGCAAACTTGATTAAAAATTAGCATATACTTCAATTTTCTTCTAAAATAGATATATGCTTAAAATTCAGAAATCTTAAAGTTTTTTTGGAACACTTAAAAGTGTTCTCATTAAAAATCATTTTAACGTTCCATTGAGAACACATAAAAGTATTATTTTTTGCAGAACACTTCAAAGCATTCTTTAATTTTCAGATTATTTATTTTTAAATGTAAAAACTTTCTAAAAAATTTAATATAAATGGTGAAAAACTATCATTTCATATTAACTACGTTATAAATTCTGAGTAATGTACGGACAGAAAAATTATTTTTATTTAAATTATACATAATTATAAACTAATATGAAATAAGTAAAATTAACATTTTTGTGAAGTGAACTCCGGCGATAATTTTCATCATAATGGTAGAATATATTATAAAATATAAATACAGATAATTTAACAATACAAGATAAAAGCTGAGACTTCAGATTTACATTTAAAATTAGCCTAGAAATTTTCTTACAAACTGGTGAGACTTTTATTGAAACCTTTTTTCAATAAAGAGCTACATTTTAAAGGTGCGCTAATAAGGGTGGGCAACCAGGTAATATCGATATCTTCAAGCAGGATATATACTCGATTACCATGCTTAATTAAAAACATTTTAATTCAATTGTCCCTGAGTCAACTAGCGGTTTAAAAGTACACCACATTTTAATCAAGTGTCCAAAAATTTATCGGGTAGTGTAAGTATATGTCGTATTTTACCTTCAATTTTAGTGAGAAAAATAACAACAGAGAACAAATTTCTACGAATTATGCAATTTTTGCATTTGAAACCATATCTCATCAAGTAATAATGTCACTGGCCCAGTTTATGAACTGAGCAACGCTTTTGATTTCCCAGTTCATGAAATAAGGAATTTCATAATCGAAGCGTAACATATATATCATTAATCCACAACAGAGCTTAATTCGTGCTTATTGTTATGTTTTGTGAAAGCCAATGAAAATAGATGATTGTTATGTTCAACATCGTATACTCTTAATATTATTGATAATTATGGAATAAAATATTTAATTAATATGTTATTCAATAATTAATATTATTAAGAGGATATACTAATCATTTGATCTTCTCTTTCTTACTCACATGTGGACGCTTTTCATTTTGTCTCTATCACAGTTATAAAATTGATATATAAATAAAACATTATGTAAACTATGTTATAAATTATTGGCATAATAATAATCCAAGAAATAATTACTAGTTAGTTTTATTCACTTATCCAAGAAATATTTGATAAGTTAAAATTTATTATAAACAGTTTGTATAATGAAAAACCAAATTATTTTAAATAAAAAAAAGATAAAAAAACGTATCATCTATAAATTTATAAAATTACAATTTAAATCATAATTTTCAATACATACATAAATTTTCGTAAAAGTCCCAAAATGTTAGTATTCTTCTGTGCACCTGCGCTGTTTGAGATTATTCATGACATTTTCTTCGAATATTGTAGTGACCACTGCAGTCTAACTACTACAATATAATTTTAAAATCAATTCTGTATTCAGCTATCGTTTGCGCGTGAATATCTTCCATGTACTATACTATGTATTATGTAAGTTCGTATGGCTTCTAGTATAAGCACGCACACTTCCTATACTCAGTTTTGATTCAACGAATTGTGCCTAAAATCTTGATTTAATGTTTCAAATACTATTAGTGTAATTCCTTTCTACAATCAACTTTACATTGCAAAATTAATGGCTCTGCTAGTTTACTTACAAAGTCATCAATAATATCTCTCAAACGAAAGAATACATAATGAAGATTTATATCAAAGTGATGAAGACATAAATATACTTTAATATCATCATAGTTAACTTTAAATGGGGTAATGCTCTCTTCATGATATTATAACAGATTGTAACATGTTGCGCGAGCACTACATTATGATTCAGTTTATGATATCTTGATAAATAAAATACTTTATGCGGATATTAGAAAAGAAACCATTTAATTATATATAATTTGACCTATTTTTATACTAACTATTTGATTTGAGAAGATTTAAAAAAAAACAAACAAATTATTTCGTAAATTTTTTTACTACTTTAAATGTTGCGTTTCGAGTACTATTAAAATAGAGAAAAAATTATGTAAACAGGTAGTTTAAATGCAATGCAAAGCATGTACGATATCATCGCAACAAAATGCGAAGAGGCATTTATTTGAGTTTATATTTTCAAAGGATATTTTGCACCCCAATACATTTCGTAAATAAAAAAAGATTCGTGAAAATAAACCAATGATTTTATATTCTGAATGGCTCAGCTGATGATCTTTATTTAGTTTATTTAGTATTTTCAGTATTAATTGAATTTTATATACTATTTTATTTTATAATATTAATAGTATTTATAATTTTATATGATCCATAATTCTTATTTTAAGTAAAACAAAAAAAATGATGACGAAACAACTGAAATGTTGTATTACTTGAATTCATAATCAAATACACAGATCGATTTTCTGTTTTTCTCCATTTTAGAACTCAATATTTAAATATGAATGAACATGTTGCAATTTTAGCATAAATATTATTATGCAGCTTATATGTTTAAAACATGCAATTAAATGCAATTCGCTTACAAAAAATTAATTAATAGATTGCTTTTAAAATGAAAATAATCAGTTTATCATAAAATAACAATTTCGTTTTATGTAAACATTGAATTAATGATGATATATTTCACAACATACAACGCAGTTATAAAATTGAAGAATCTTAAACTCCCAGTGGATAACATAAGTGGTAACAATAACGTGATTAACAAGTAATTCCCGTAGAAACTCATTACACCTTTTATGCCATCCATCACTCAATGTGCTTGTTTTAGCATGTCTTACTTCTACTTGTTGCACTACGTATTGCGGCAAAGCTGCAAATCCTTTTACAAGTGCTACATTCAAAGGTTTTCTATCACGATTTAACAAGTTTGGAGTATTGTACAGGAAACAACAGTTTATTTTATTTTAAATATCTAAAAAATAATTATTAAGTTATTCGTTCAAAAAAGTGATTAGTTATTCAAGCAATAAATTCAGAGTTAATAAATATAAAAGACATTTTTGAAAAGCTTATGTATAGGAATTATAAACCACAAGGAAAAAATTCGATCGAAAATTTTGAAACTTTAGACTTGGTTAGATTAAAGTTTTCATTTAACTTCGTTGAATGCTAACTTTCTACTAATTCATCGATCAAAAATTATAAATGAAACTTCATATCACGCTGATTAATTAATACATCATATATAATATTAGTCACTTTACAGAAGTTTATTCCGATTGTTAAATTAAAATAAAAAATTAATGTAATTAAACTAGATTTATAAAAAAGACCATTAATTTTAACAATTTTGATCGTTGTTATTTGATTGACTGTTAAATATTGACTAGATCCATAGTTACGAATAATGCAATTATTTTTTCAAAGTAATTTTTAATCATGCTGAATGCTTGACAACCATTAAAAATATTGAAAACTTAATATATTATTTTAAAAAAATGATAAAAAATTAATTCACGCATTAATGTGTATACATGTTACATATGTTATATTCGTTAATAAGATATTCATTATTTGATGATTCACACCCTTGTAAAACTACATACGTATGTTACATGTATGGAACATGCCTTGAATTCAGACATGTAACATAAGCATGAAAATGATAAGTGTCATACATGCAAGTTATAGAAAATCTTGCATCGAAAACATACATGGATCATTTTTCTTGAATTGTTTCTTGCAAAGCAGCTGTGCTATTTTCATGTTTTTAACATGAATTTTTCAATAACTGGTTACATGTTGCATACAAGTAACATATGCAATTGTCATGCATGTATTATGCATTGAAAATATCAAAAAATATTAATTAATTTATTATTAATTAATTAATTTATTCTTAAACATTTTTCTTGCATACATGTAACATATTATGTTAGTTTCTGAAAAATCTTAAGCATAACTTAGAATCGAACTCGAGACTTCGAGATGAAATGCCTGTGTCAAGATGGGACTTACGAAAGTCGTACGTTAAATTTCCTAAACACTATTGACCTAAAATAGTTGACGAAAATGTCAAGGAGATACATGATACTTGCATATTTTACTTGTATACAACATGCATGTAACCATTTATTGAAAAATTCATGTAAAAAACATATATGAACCTAGCATAGCTGATATGCTAGAAATAGTGGAATAAACGTACTATATGATTCATGCATGTTTCCGACGCAAGATTTTCTGCATGTTGCAAGTATGACACTTATCATGTTCATGTGTATGTTACAAGGCATGTTTCATGCAGGTAACATACATATATAGTTTTTTAAGGGCGTAATATGTGCAAGATCATCTTTATGATTTCGAAAATATTTTATTTGGCAATTTTGTGTATTCTGAATAAAATATAGTATTATGACAAATGTTCAACGGTTCAATAAAAGTTCCAAGTCTTGTGCCATTAGTGTCGCGTTTAGGCATATATCCCTACAAAGAAAACAAGTTTTAAGCACAAATTTTCGGCAAAGCCTGGAGAAAACATTACAGGTGAAACAACCCTTGAGTTTATTGTGTAAATCACAAAAATGCACAAATTTTACAACGTTGTGAGCTTACAATTGTTCGTTGGAATGTACATAATATACTTAACTCAACAAGTGCATTTCAATGACGAATTAGACTTAATGAAATTAATTTCTTATTTAATCACGACAATAATTATGTGACAATAATCATCCCGAAGGAGAGTTGTTTTTTACATTAAAGTTGCCAAGAGAGTGAGTCTTGAAAAATCTCTTTCGTTTAAGTTCAGGACTTTTTACTACCACTTAAGACCCCGGCTTGTCACCCTCAAACTAAGTACAATTTAATCTGATTGGTCCAAAATACCCAATCATAAACAACTAAAAAGATCACATTTCCTCGAAGAAAAACCGCCCACATGACCTCGATTCAGTCTGATTGACTGCCTTATGAATAGACCCACTTTCCCCTAACTTCAAAAGATTTACTGCTTTTCTTGCGCAACAGCAAGACCCTTTATTTTACAAGTATTTCCTGTTTTGGTTTCTGTCAAAGAACTAATAGTCAAATTCTGTTCGGCAGATTGCTTAGATATTTTATAACTATATAAAAAAACCAAAATTGTGTTATATATATATACGAGGAAACATGAATACACTTTCAAAGTTATTTTAACAATAAATTATCAGTAGAAACTTAAAATATTATGCACGCTGCAGATCAGTCCATTAATTTAAATTTAACATGTATTATGCCGTAATAACAAGAAATATTCATTTCAAAAATAAGCAAATTTTTAGAAAACTTCCTATGTTAATTTAACAAACGTTTTACTTTAAGACTAGTTTTGCAACTCTAAATTTTAATGAATCTTAATTATTAATTTAAAAAAATGTAAATTTTATCAGTCAACCATTTTTGTTTTAAAACAGCACATATATCTACATAAATATATACATATATTCAAGAAATTTCATCAAGATGTACTATAAGCGTAGATATATTCAACGGAAAATTATATAATCGTCCCAGGTGGGTTATACCCTAACATGTCTTATCACATGATAAGTCGGTAATAAAGTTAGAGAATAGTAATTTAGTAATGCTAACACCGCTGACATTTCACGATTTATCTATCGCCATTAATCGTTAATATCATTAAATCATTTCATTAGAAATCGTAAAACTGTAAGGTAAATGGCAATCAAATGTCAATATAAACAGAACGTGATCAGGTCTTGAGATTCGGCGGATGATTTACATATATACTTTATCGAATAAGCTCTTTGATTAACTAAAAATTATTCACAACATTGTATAGTCAACACTATTAGTCTTAATCTTACAAAAAGGATTTCGCCTTTCTTTAAGCAAATGTCATGTTTATTTATTTTAGTAATGTGTAAATACAAAATAGGTTATCAAAATAGGTTTAATTTTTTTTCAATTTTTAAGGAAAAACATTTTTTACATCTTATTTATTGATTTACAAATCTCAAATAACACGAAGCGGTCTCGAGTTTCTTAGAAATAAAAACTAGATGCTTCTATGTGAATATTTTTATTATTTCTTTTCAACACAAACAAAATTTAGTCAAGAAACCAATTTAGTAAAAGTTTAATTTAAAATAAACAGATCTCGTAAATGTAAGCACCGAAATTTTTTTTAAAACATTATTACTCAATAAAATTTAAACTTAACAAAATCAACTTTAATGATCAAATTAAATGAAATATTTGTTATAAGAATGCACTCAAAGCATTTTATTTTATAAATTTCCAAAATTAATATAAAAAAGCAATATTTTCTAAAAAAAATTACAACAAAAATATTGCTGATATCGCTAATTATGCGTTAAAATGATAAATTTTAGAAGAATTTGATTTCTAAAATACAATAAAATAATTTTGTTCGTAAGATTGTCTAAAATACTTGAACTTCAATAGGCCGAACCCAAAGTCAAATGAAGGTGAAACTGAATCGGTTTCTTTGGTCTTTTATACAAATGTAAAAAACGTACTCAAAAATGGGGTATTTTGACCCCTGCGCGCCCCTTAAACTCTTTAAAAAGTTACTAAAATTATGTGACCCCATCTTTTCTCATCGGAAACTTTGATTTAAGAGAGCAGCTAGCCAAAAAAAAAAATTCGATGTGCCCTAATGAGCAAATCCACGAAAATGTTCCGTTTAGAGATTCAAAAAAAAATTAAATAGAAATTGGTGGCACACCTTTTGCACCTTATTTTTCTTGTTATTTTTTCTATCTGATAAATGGTAAAAATAATAATTCCTCGAATTTTTACGGGTGACACCTCAAAAATGAATTTTTTTAGAATTTTCGGAAATATTCTGTAAGGAAACAAATGAAATAAAAAATAAATTGTCTAATTGTCTTAAACATGATTTTAAATACATATCTTGGCTGCATAAATTAAATAAATGACTAATATCGTCTATAAAATAGGTCAATAATCGGTTACAAGGTCAAATAAAGGTAAAAAAATGCATTTTTTATTCAAAACATATCAAAAATTGACTTTTGTAGATAACATGTTTAAAAATTGAATATTTTCCAAATAAGCTCTTTATTTCATGAAAAAATATTATTTTCTACAAGATTTTTTTAGAAAAAATATTTTTGTAAAACAATTATAAATCAGTTTGCAATGTGAGACAAAATAATTTATTTTGCGAATTAAATTGGTATAGCAATGCAAATTATTTTGTAAAACTCCCTTTTAAAAATTAATTTCCTTTGCTTAAAAGTATTCTGTAAAAAGCAACTTTTTACCGTTTATTTGTTTATATGGAAAACGACAAATAGTTTTTCGTCACAAATAATGTATAAAATCATTTGTCGTCTTTTTTGTAAAAAATTATTACAAAAAACTAAAAGTATAACACAAAAATATACGATTCTAATTTTATTGTCAATATGTTAATTATTTTCAATAGACGTATATTCATTTGAAGGTATTTAGAAGTTCTACATTTTGTATTTCTTATTCCAATACACAAAATTATATAATTCGCTTTTTCTTATTGCTTTTAACTGTTTCATTACCTCAGACAAGATAACTCAACAGCAAAAAATGCCAAGATTACCTCTCAGTCGAGTTATTTGATGAGCAAAATACATGATATTTTCAACAAGTTATCTAGGCTGATATAGTAAAAGGGTTAATTAATACAGCATAATATCTACATAATATTATACGAGCTATCCATCTTATTGATTCGACATGCATTGTTATACAGTAAATACTGCAGTTACAAGATCGTGCATTAATATTATAAAACATTTTATAGTTTAAAAATATATCTGTTTGCATTATAAATGTGTTTTATCTTTAATTAAATTAATTTATTTTTTTAAAAATTAACAACTATTAAAATAAAACAAAACTTTCCAAACAATTTAAAATATTTGAGCTTTATTTTTTAATTATTTATTCAACACGAGTAATTTCTTTTACTTATTTAAATTAGAATTTGTTACTTTTACAAGCGAAGAGCTTCGTGCAAAACCGCCCTAAGTTACACCTTAAATTTCTGCTTACATTGAAATTAAAATTTTTAAGAGTTTGTAAATCTGCTTTACTACCATCTTAATTTTTCGTAAAACTTAAAACAAAAAATGTCGTTTGTAAATAATTTATAACATTAATGATAATTGTCATTCCTTTGTAAGTTTTATTTCTTTTTCAAATTTCGATTAGAAGGAAATACCATCGTCCTCTTTTTTTCATCAATTTCAATGAATCATTCACACCAGTATGGTAGATTTCTAATTAAATTTATCTTTCATCATTGAACTGAAAGTTAAGTGATGTTGAAACAAGGTTAATTTCTCATTAATAATTCAACATTTCATTAATCATGAAAAACATGAAATAATTAACTTTTGTAATTGAATTTCTTCCGCAATTTATTGAAGTCACAAGCAATTCTAAAACTAATAAGATCAACTATTATAGTAAGGTTTATTCGGTCGCGCAAAATCAAAAGCGTAAACCCGCGACTTCGAATAAGCCCACTTTGCAAGGCATGTAAATCAACCAGACTGCCGACCCTAGGGATGCGGAAACGTCTGTGCCAAATTTCAAACTTACCTGCTGCACACAGTTCAATGAGAAAACTGTTGTAGCGGTAAAGTTCTCTCCGTATTATGAGAAACGTGCAGCGTATAAGCTAAAAAAAGACGCATATGCAACTGAAGCGCAGTGCCTGCTTGTACTCAAATAGTTTAACTTTTCACCGGATATTCTATATTTCCGTTCAATAAATGTTGTAAACGATAAAAACAAAAAGTTCTTTTGACTTCTCAAGCAGAAGAAAAATATTCCACATACTCTCGATCCTCAGATCAATTCTTTATTTTGTTTGCTCACTTTCTTTTGTAACATAAAACCTGTATTTTATCAACAAGTGCACTTAGTGTAAATTTAAATCAAATACAAAATTCATCTGTATTATGAATGATAAAAAATAAATAAAAAGCATGTAAAGAATGTACAACCTTATATAAATTAAAAAACTATTCTCAGTCAAGAAACTATTAATAGACAATATTTTGCATTATTATACGTTATTTCTTAATTTTAAATTGATTTTTTTCATAACCTGAAAAAAGTGCTTTCGTTGTATAGAATTTACTTGAAATTTAAATCGTTTAGGGCGGACTTTACTGAATAAATTTCCAATAGAATTCATGAGAATAGGGAAATTCAACAAATTATATCATAGTAAGTGACTCAAAATAAATTTTATCTAAAAAAATGTGGAGTTAATATATTGCATAGGGACTGTTCATAAGTTAAGTAACGCTCTAAGGAGAGGGAACGGGGGGGGGGGTC
>JABFPM010006488.1:0-10079 GCA_022817325.1 Idris sp. 1 HC-2018
TATTTTGTGATTTTTGATCATCATTTAATATATTTTATTTTTGTTATTAATAAGTTAATATTTGTTTGACGATTTTTTTTATAATAAAACAAAAACCATAAATTTATATATATATTTATATATATATCATTTAACAAATCATTTTTGTGAATTCAATTAAAAAAAAAAATTATGCAATGTAAACAACAAATTGTTAGAAAAAAAGTTTTATTTTCTAATCTTAATTTTGTTTTTTAAATTTCATTAGAAATAATAAAAACTTTAGAAGATAAAACTTTTTTTCTAACAAATTGTTGTTTACATTGCATAATTTTTTTTTAATTGAATACACATAAATGATTTGTTAAGTGATATATATAAAAATATATATACAAATTTATGGTTTTCGTTTTATTAAAATCATTTGTTTTATTATAAAAAAAATCGTCAAACAAATATTAACTTATTAATAATAAAAATAAAATATATTAAATGATGATCAAAAATCACAAAATAGAAAAATGGTTAACTTTGAGGGAAATAAACCTAAAATCGAGCGAAACAAATCAACAATTTCGAGCAACATAAGCCTTATTTCTCTCGAAATAAGTAACAAAAATAGTCATGAATCGGCCTTAAATGAAATACAATTTACACAGACAATTTTCAATATTTCGTATAACACTTTATCTCAAGAACAATCTCTTCTTCGAATCCTTTTACAATCTAAATGTACACCCATTTATGAATATTAACTTGACCTTTTCCCTGAATCTTGAATCCTAATCCTTCTATTGTAAATGTATTCAAACAATATTATCAAGTAGAAGCAGAGTCTAAAAAACTACTGGAATAAAAATAATTCAACGCTATCTTAGCAACGATTGAAAAATTAACCAATAACGACTAAACTATGACATAAGATAAAGTAAAGTAAAAAGTAAACAAGTGTTGCATGTAACAAATACGTGTACCCATATAAAATATACGCGAATTAAAAAAAACTGTTGATTACCATAAATGTATCAAGTTTAAGAGGGTAACATGATGTTCCAATGAGAAGACAAAAAGATAACCGTAGTAAGTGTGTGACTAGATCAAAAAAGAAAAGTTACTATATAGAGAGAAACCAAAATAATAATAATTATAATAACTCGACGGTTCAGAGAGTAAAATTCTTTTCCACTTTTGGCAGATATTTTTTGCCTATACGTGAGAGAAAGAAAATAACGACGATTATTATAAGCACTGGAATTGATTTGAAACGATCTTATACAAGGCTTTCAACGAAAACAATTTTCGTCTCTGCATCGAGATCGAGAATAATAATAAGAATGAATGTAGGTGTACAGATATGGCGAAGCACATTGAATCGGAATTTTGTATGTAACATAAGAAGTCAAATTGTGTCTTTTGTTATTAAATGTAAACATTAAATACGTGTATATAAGATATTGTGTTGTTGCAACATAGAGAATACGTGCGAATATACTGTAGGTACACTTTAAAGAAAAAAAAGTCCTTCCAAATTCAGTATTTTGTCATTATTTGTCTACGATGCCCAAATTTCCTTGTAAATAAGTAAAATTCTAATTACTATTACTAATTACAACTTTCTGATTAATTATAATGCTGAAAATGTTCTGAAAAATGCAGACGTTTTGGAGTTATATTCTTAAAAATATTTAAGCTTTTACACAAACATATTTTATTATAAAATAATGTTAAAATCCATTAAAAAATCGTACACAATAAAAATGTTAAAAGCTGTTTTCTAATTTAATTTTAAAACTTGCACAACTTTATTAATTAGGAAAGCGTGTGCTGAAAACCTGTATTTAAATTAAAAGTAGCTTTAAATTTGCAACAATTACCCTTTTGAAATATTAGCATTAAACTAAAACATACATTTTTTTATATTATCTCATTTAATAAAAAATTTACTTTTAAATCAAATTTCCATCTTTATAATAAATTTAAAAAATTATATTTAAACAAAAGTAATTGGTAAATAAACTCTCTTTCAAAGCAATCGTACAATGCAATACCATATAATGCAAATAAAATCTCAAGTGCATTTTGTTGAAACGCAAAAACCTGAAAAGAACCCTTCAAACTAGTCCCTTGTACTCCCACCTGCTTTTATTAAGACAATTTTAGAAGAAAAACTCGGAAATTTAAATACAGTACATTTGCTGTGTAGTAACTTCAGTCGAGCTCTTTCGTCTTAAGTACTGTGGCACTACTTAACGATGTAGCTTTAAATTGAATATATTTTAAGAAGAATGTCGGCCCTTTTTTTCAGTGCATTTCACATTGCCAGCTTGAATATCTGTACCTTTTTTTCCTTGCACTGTGTGTTTGTTAATAAATTGCATTGTACATAGTGAAACTGAAGAAAATGTGTTCACATTGGTACAAAAAAGTCAATAATTTGTTTTGCGAGCAAATGTAATGCTCTTTCTGAGATAGAACGAAAAAAGAAATTTAGACAAAAGCTATTTTATTAAAGATACTTTTTTATTTCAAAGAAAAAAGTTCCTGCTTAATCAAGTGAAAGGACATTTGCAAATAGAGTAAATTTATTTCTATTGCAAACACTGATTTAATAAATGGCCTACAGTAAAATAGTATCAATGGTGCGCAATTTTTTTCAGCTTATTTATCAGAGTTCTGTAAACCCAGCAACATTTATATATATAAATATAATGTATCCATATGTAATAAGTAATAAATAATGTCGATGTTGCATCTAAGAAGGTCGATAGTTTACACAATACGGAAATTACAGAATATTTTTTTTACGTCAAAGTTATATGACTGTTAAATTTTTAACTGCTAATTATATCATAGTTAAATGTTTGTAAGGTGGAATACATGCTAGATATTATTTGACCGCTCAGAAATAAATGAAATAACTTTTGTGATTCATCACAATATAAAAAGCTGCAACAGAAAAGAGTAAAAGCTAATGTTTTGATTGAAAGGTATTCTACGACACACAACAAAAAAGTTTGACAAAAAATTGTGCTTCTCAAACACAGATTTTTGTCAAATCAATTTGATTTTTGTTAGGCTCACAATATGTTTGCATTATATTTAATGTAACTCCTCTCTTTAACCTGTAAAAAATTTCTTGTTATTGTACTTTATGCTCTTTTGATAGTTCTTGTTTGAAATGTAATTTAACTTTTTACGAAATATCATGATAATAATTTCTATCATATCCAATAAACGAAAATGGAAAGACCTCGGGAAAAAAATAATACAAATAGAGAAGAACAATATTTTCATAGATTTAAAATAAATATGTACGAAATTTTGAATCGTTTTACTAATCAACATCCATTTTTATTTGTTGGATAAAAGGATAAGGCAACGAATTCATTAACCAATTTATGTTCGTCGATGTAAGAGTCGCGAGGATAAATATCGAATGTTTTACAAGAAGTGCAAGTTGTAAAAATAGCCATGCAAATTCAACGGTGCTTCGTTAAATCGATTTCTTAATAAAAAATAAAATATATCTAATGCCGCCAAATTTCTTATTTAGATCTAATTAAACCTTACTTTTATTAGGGGTACTAGGATATTAGATTACTTTGAAATAATTTAAAAATTTCACAAATATTGTATTATGTGCACAATGGGTTGAAAACTTCCAACACATTGGCATGTGTTCGAAAAGTGTTGGAATCTTTTTTTGAGAACTTTTTTTTATCTAAAATACGCATCAAATTAATTATCAATACAATTGTCCAAAACATTGAGTTGGAATTCCAACAATTTTGCAGCACATGCCAAAGTGTTGAAAGTTGTCAACCTCTTGATATTTTGTTAAAAATGAATTTTTAGTAAATTGTTTATAGTTTGAAAATTTCATCAGTTGCCACGTTTAATTTGTTTTTACAAAATAGCGATTTGTAACACTTTTTATCCGAAAACTCAGAATTCTCCAACTAAGGTAAGTTTTATTTTTACATACATAATAATCAGCATTTCATTACTTTTATGCTTCAATTTTGTAAATTGTGAAATAATTTTATTTACACATTTTCTCTTATAACTCATTATTACAATAATGAAAATTTTTATAGCTATATGGGTCAAAACGATATATTTTTAGCATTTGGATTTGAACAACATTGAAAATTTATAGCAAAAATTATTGCTTTCTTATCATTACTATTTATGTCATATTCCTATAATTAGACTAAGGAAATAATACTTGTATCGAAAAAAAATCCCACGGTTTTTATCATTATGGATAAATCTTACATTACATGCAAAAAAACGTTTTTCTTCAATGAAGTTTTAATAACTTTTTCTTGTTTCATAAATCATAATAAACAAAATTACTAAAATATACTGTGATGAAATGTAAATTCTCTTGAAACCCCTAAATTAAGATTGACTTGTTATTTCATGATTACAAATTGTGTCCCTATGAGACAACTAGCCACTACTCGTTAGCGATTTTCAATCAACTTAATATTATGAAGTTGTTTACATTTTTTTTATTTTATTTCAATAGATTTTTTATAAATAAAATTATCTAGCTTTTGTGAAATTAAATATTTTTTTAAGTTACATATTGTTAATTTATTTTCAGTTACCATCATAACTTACTTAAAAAACTATACACTCATAATTATATTGATAAAATAAACGTTTTACTAAATAAAATATATCTAACATGTGCTAAAAATTTATTTGAAACAACATAAACTACTAACAAATTGAGATGAGTTATCTTATCTGAAGTGGCTAGATCGCGAAATAACTTGTCTGCCTGAGAGAATTTGTAAAAACTATATTACTATTACCTAAATGTTGTAAATTTTAATATACATTAGGTTGATGTTTCGAGACAACATCTGTGCAGCATGAAAGTAAGAACTTTCGGCCAGCCAATGACTTTATGTCACTCTAGTCGAAAACAAGCTGTTTTACTTCCTCGTTTGAGGCTGACATTGTTAAACTCCCGCAAATGAGGATATAAAACAGCTCTATTTCTGCTCTCGTGACATAAAATATCGTATGCTCCTTGGGAGCAAAACGTATTTCAACCTCGCTAGAAAAACCCGGCAGCTTTTTCCTCGCGGGAGTAAAACAATTTTAACTCACATGGGGCATAATATACTATTCGTCCGGCTACCGTCCTAAATTTTAAGTTAAAAAGTTGACTTTTTCGCAGTTCTTTTGCAAACAAATAAAGTACGTATCTGAGAACATGAGTTGATGTCACCGACGAGTATAATTTCAGCCCTCGCGAGGCCTCGGATGCGTATTATACTATTTCTAAGAATATACAATATTTGTAATGAATTATTACTACGAAAAAGGATGTCTGAATTTAATACTGTTTTGTCTCAGTTTTTCAGACATTTTTTTAAAAAAAAGTCAGAAAATAATCGTAAGACTCAAAAAAATTATGAAAGTAAGACTTTTAGTTTTAGCAAACCTAACCAAAAGTTGCATTCTTGTGATATTTGCAAGTGTTTCCAAAAAATGGAAAGACATTGGGAAAATTCGAAGTGGCATGCAAGTTTGACAATTGCCGAGCTACTTTTAGGAATTAGAAATCATTTCGCAAGCATGTATATCGACATTTTCCATCAACCATCAACATTTTCAACAAATATTTAATGATTAATGATGATGTGTTGCGACATGAACATGTACAAGCTAATGAAAATCCAAGTACACTTACAGTATAAATAATTGTAGCATTCATTTATAACAAATGTTTAAATAATAACACGCGACAATATAACATGCGTCACACATGGTTATATTGAAAAATTAATTTTTATTATTGCTAAAAAATTGTATTTTCGGGGGTTTGGGGCCACAACATGTACCAACAAAACACAAATTATTTTAAATTCAACTAACTGTTGAAAACGTATGCTTTTTTATCTGGTATGACGATTTTTAGTATTAATAACAATTAGTGTCTTACTAAACCTGGAGGTATTATATTGAAATTTGTTTTTAAACAATTGTCATATATTTTTTGGTCTTACAAAACGAATCTGAAAATGTTCATACTTTAATTCTGTATTAATATGAAATTCAGAATATGGTCAATCTGAATCATTAATTTTTAACTTATAATTTCAGACAAGATGATAGTATTAATCTGAATTTCATACCAAATTTTATGAAATTCATACTTTTGAAAATGGATTTTTTCGTAATGTATGCAGAGGAACAGTGTACAAAGCGGACTAATCTGATAAATCGGGATTACCTTCAAACATCAACAGTTCTGTTATGTCCCATGTATTGACATCCCTGACATTTTCTTAAAAAATGAAAATAATGATTAAGAAAAACGAAATTGATCTTATTATAGTGATTTAATGACAAGAGTATAAAAAAAATTAAATTGTTAACGATTTTTCAGCTTTTTTTACAACTTTATGCCATTTTTGTTGTTTAGGTGAATTAATACAAACCATGTTAACACATTTTACTACTCCCCATCTAAATTAATGCAGTATAAAGTACATTTTTAGTTATTAATAACTATTGTTATGCCGTAAGAATTTGAAAATAATTTGTCATTAATAAAAACTAAGAGATACTGTTAAAGCGGACCACCACGTGTTATTTTTTTAGATTATTATTCCTTTTGCACCATTCAAAACTATTCAAATAATAATCTGCATATTTTTTTGATTCGTTTATTTCCATTAGCAATCAAAGTACGTAAAATTGCATCACGTTTTACGGTACTTCAATACTATAAAATTAAGTCAGTACCGAATTGCGATCCAATTCAAAATTGCGATCTTTTTGGTATCCGAATTCCGGTCCACAATTTTTTTAAAGAAAAATCTTATGTCGGAATTTCGATCCACTAAAATAAAATAAATAAAAAATACTGAATACAAAAAAATCAAATAATAAACAGAAGTTTATTTATAAAAAACATATATCATTATTTATATAGCATAATGATAATTACTTTTACAAATAATAAATTGAACCTCCAGATTCTAAAAGGGGACTTACACTCGAGAGTGAAAGTTTTGGCAAAAATGTTAGTTGACACGATACGTAAGGTTTGGATTAAAATACTATTAAAACAATAGTTTAGACAGTATAAGTGTAAGCGAGGAATTTGTTCCTTATGATCTAAAAAACATTTATATAAAATATGAATAATTTCTGTATTGTAGTATTAAAAATATAAAACTTATTGTGTCACGCGTCTGTCATCGCCGGCCGCCATTTTGAAAAATTGCGTTCACAATAAATAAACGATTATATCTTTAATACTACAATACAGAAATTATTCATATTCGGCATAAATGTTCTTTAGACCATAAGGAACAACTCCCTCGCTTACCTTATACTATCTGAACTATCGTTTTAATAATATTATAATCCAAAACTTACGTATCGTGTTAACTAACATTTTTGCCAAAACTTTCACTTTCGAGGGTAAGTCCCCTTTTAGAATCCGGAGGTTCAATTATCAGTTTCTGTTCAATTCAGTTGCTCAATTTTTTCAAGAATAGAATTTTTGTTAGGTAAAATTACAATTCGATTGCTTAATCCATTATTTAAAGAATTAATTTTAATTTAACTATAACCAATATCCTTAGAGAACACTGCTTATAGCTCTTTAAAATATCTGTACTTATAGTTCTCTATAAATAAGCAATTTTGTCTTCGTTTTATTAACATACTTTCAATTTGCACCAGGTTTGAATTTTAGGAATAATTTTTTATGCAAACTGCATGATGGCTGATTTTTAACTGAAACTAACATTTTTTAGATCGCAATTTAGACTTATATATTTTGGTTTCTGATGTCCTATATCGCGATTCGGACATACATTTTTAGGGTCGCAAAATCTTGGATCGCAATTACGGTCCATGGAGTAGTAAAATGAATTACTGCAAAATGTGCCCGAATTTTCTCAGTCGGGTTATCAGATAAAATTTATGATAATTTTTTTAAAAACTTATTCAATCGAGTTATAAACCTGGGTCAATCGGGTTTTTTATTCTCCGAATAGGGACTGACGTGGAAATTTTGAAGCCACGGCGCGATATGCAACCGTTAAATTGTATACAAACCAAATGAAATGGTTGTTTTCTTCAATACCCAAGTATGTAATTGTTTACATTCGTAGTTGAAAGTTGGTTGTTCTCTCAATAGTCAGCTGAAGAGGGTATTGGTCTTGAGAATTTTTGTGTAATTTTGATCTAATGTAGTGATCGTAAAAGATTGTTCTAGATTACTTTTATCTGAAATGAAAACAAAGGATATTTCTTTCAACGTAATGTGGGAATTGGGGAAAAGGCGTGGCATGATTTGCGATTGCGCAAATAAACTGATACATCATAGGATTAGTTGAAAATCGCGCGAACAGTTGAGTCACGGTCCTCTCGCCTAATCGTTCTGTGAAACCATAACGAATAAATTCACGAGTCTATAATATTAACTATTTTGTCTATCTAAATATAAAATCATTTGACACATTTGAGTGGCTATGTTTTTTCTGATAAATACCCGCTCATTAAACACCACAACCGGGATAGATAAAATGATATTAGTTCTCGTGAGTGTGCCATGAACGTGTCGCTATTTTCCGAGCAATGAACATGTGCTGATTTTTTGTTGTTGTTTGAAAATCGATTGCAATCTGGTACTGTGGACTTTTGAGAAATTTTGTGAATTTGTGGCCAGATTTTGAAATGGTTTTGGATCCGAAAATGGACTATTCCCGATTTAAAGTGGTTGTTCTGAGGGAACTGTTAGCTGAAAATGGAGTATCGATATTAGGCACAAAAATTGAGTTAGTAAACAAGTTATGGAAAATTGATTTCGATGGTAACTGGATGGACGAGTGTCGAAAAAAGCAGAGAAATAGAGACAACAAAGAGTCCGAGGACAGCGAGGAAGAAAATTCGAAGGAGAAAAGCCCGCTAAACCCTACAGGAAATTCCCAAATTGGCGCGCAAATTTCACCGGAAATTGCAGACGACGCGTGTGCAGTACGCAGAGACCAGAGGCCCGAGTAGGGGTGGAAATGAAAATTGTACTGAAAGACGAAATACCTTTATATGAATCAGCGAGAAGGCTAGCGGTCAAAAAAAAGCAAATTGATGAAACAGGTTAATGAATTGCTAGTGAAGGAGTGCCAATCGTGCGGCCATCGATATTTGAATATACGAGTCTAGTTATTCTTATTAGGAAAAGAGGCGAATCATATAGGTTGTGTGTGGATTTCAGAAAAATTAATAAAAAAATTTTTAGAGACAGGTACCCGTTACCCTTTATCGAAGATCAGCTCGACGCGTTTCAAGGTACGAATTTATATTCTACGTTGGATTTAAAAAATGGATTTTTTCATGTACCAATCGTCGAAAGTAGCAGAAAGTACACTTCTTTTGTTATTCCCGGCGATCAATACGAATTTTGTAAAGTTCCGTTCGTTTTGAGCAATTCACCTGCGGTATTTTAACGTTTTATCAATCTTACATTTACAGATTTGATTAAGACTGACGATTGTTTAAATAAGCGATTGCAAAGTTAAAGAGAGAATTAAAGGTCGCGAGTGAAATGGGACTACTTGTAAACTAGAAAAAATGCCAGTTCTTGAATGACAGTGTTGAATATTTAGGATACACTGTTGAAAAAGGTACGTTGAAACCGTCAAACAGAAATATCCAGGCCGTAGTTTCATTTCCTGTACCAGAAAATGTTGAACAGGTACAAGGATTTTTGGGTCTGACCGTTTACTTCCGAAAATTTATAAACAGTTATGCGAAAGTTGCGAAACCGCTGACTGACTTATTGCGTTCTAACGAAAATTTTGTATTTGGGGCCTTGCAGCTCAAAGCGTTCGGAACCGCATACACGTCAAAGGACTTCAAGAACTATTGTAGAGAACAAAATATTAAACACCATTAAATCACCACGGGCATGCCAAGGGGTAATGGACAAGTCGAACGTGTTAACAGGGTAATTATATCTCTATTGACTAAGTTGGCGGCGCCAAAACCGGATACTTGGTACAGGTATGTGAACCAGGTGCAACAATGTATCAACATGACTACACACCGGAGCATCGGAA